>FTLJ01001036.1:0-26300 GCA_900155495.1 Porogramme epimiltina
AATGCCCTAAATACATAGAAGGAAATGCGGTGTTTGCTGATGGTATTGAAAGGTCAATGGCCCGCTGTTCTTTCGTCGTGGTAGGAATATACTTTCAGGTACTTCATCTTAAGCCCGCTTAACGTCCCTAGCGAGGTTTGGCAGTTCGTGTCCGAGCTATACACCAACCATATCCGGCCACTGAGATCGTTCTCGCTGACGTCAAAGGCGAGGCTTTCTATCGACTGTCACAATGCACCTAGAAAACCAGCTCTATCTCAAAGACAAGTTAGCCGATGCAATAGGGGTCCCTCACACCAAACTATACCAGACTCTTCGAGCTGTTACGTATCACACGGCATCAGCCGACGGAAAGGCTTGCGAGTCCTATCGGCAACGGTGCTAGTCGGCTAACGGACCTAGTGGGTGCCTATCTTACAAACGAGGTGGTTGGAGCACTGACGCCTGCAAGATTTCAGCAGGGGATTCCGATCGGCCTACCCACCGTCCCCTTGCCGCAACAAGTTCGGGAGGCAAGAACCGCACTAGACCCTCTACTACAAGTGCACTCTTACTAGCCGCTCTCCAAGAAGCCCCACGGGCGCCGACGGGCCCGGTCGGCGACTTGGTCTCAACGTCTAGGTCCACACGCGTACTTGCTCCTTACCCCATATAGGTTCTCTTGTAGTAAGTGTCCTTGACATATCTACTCCTCAAAGTCATATATAAACTTGCCTCGACGGCCAGCTGTTCTCCACGACCTTTCGGCTGCTCAGGACCCACTCCGACCCAGTGACCATCTTTTCGCCCCACCAAGCATCCCGAATCTATGTCTACCTCGACGCTCTGGGGCCCCGCCCCTCCCCCGCCCACAAAGCTCGGACGTCATCGTCAACTCTCCCCCCTCGCTGCCGTTCACGTCTCGCCCATCTGCCTCGGCGGAATGAGTATCGGCGACAAGTGGGCCAATGCCGGATTCGGCGCCATGGACAAGAATTCGAGCTTCAAGCTCCTCGACGCCTTCTATGAGGCTGGTGGAAATTTTATCGACACGGCCAACAATTACCAGGACGAGAGCTCGGAGAAATTCATCGGAGAGTGGATGGAGACGCGAGGAATCAGGGACCAGATGGTGATTGCTACGAAGGTGCGCGATGGCGAGTTTTACCGATGCGAGTGCGTCTAACATCCCTCTACAGTTCACGACGTGCTACAAGAGGGGCCAGGACGACGTCAAGCAGAAGACCTCATACACGGGCAACAGCGCGAAGTCACTCCATGTCTCCGTGGAAGAGTCCCTGAAGAAGCTCCGCACGTCCTACATCGATATCCTCTACGTCCACTTCGTGCGTTACGCTTCTTTGCTGTTACCGAGCAACAGCTCACTCTAATCTTTCAGTGGGACTACACAACCAGCATCCCTGAGCTCATGAACGGACTTCACGCCCTCGTTATGTCCGGAAAGGTTTTATACTTGGTATGTCACCCTTGTTATCATGGGCACAGTGTCATCGCTCACCATACCATAGGGCATCTCCGACACTCCCGCCTGGGTGGTCTCCCGCGCCAACGAGTACGCGAGGTGCAACGCAAAGACGCCCTTCGCGGTCTATCAGGGTTATTGGAGCGTCCTCAAGCGCGACTTTGAACGAGACATCATCCCAATGGTGCGCTCCGAGGGGATGGCCTTGGCACCTTGGAACGTTCTAGAGGCCGGGAAAATCAGGTCGGACGAACAGGAGCGCGAGCGCGAGCAGAGCGGTGAAAATGGTAAACTCGTTCTGTGTAATTGATGTCATGGTACTAGTGACGCTGACGAGGATTCACTACAGGCCGCGCCATATTCTCACCTGACTGGCGTCGCACCGAGACTCAGCGGAATGTCTCGCGGGTTCTCCAAGAGATCGCAACTGCTGTTGGCGCCAAGACGGTGCAAGCTGGTGAGCCGCCTTTCCTTTAAACGAGGTGATATATATTAAAGAATGCTAACGATTTTGGCACATGCACCCACAGTCGCCATCGCGTATGTCATGCAGAAGGTTCCCTACGTGTTCCCGATCATCGGCGGACGCAAGGTCGAGCACCTATACAGCAACCTCGAGGCCCTGGATATCGTCCTTACTGAAGAGCACTTCAAGAAGATTGAGAATATGGTGCCATTCGAAGTCGGCTTCCCCATGGATCTCATGGTAGGCACTCCTTGGATTCTTATAGCAAGATAGTATGCAAACTCAATCACGTATAGGGGGATAGCTCTGAGTACAATGTCGGTTGGAAGAACGCGGGGCAGTACGACAAGTGGCCCGCCCCTCAGGCTATCCGCCCGGCATTGTAATTGCGCAACCGGATTTCGGAGCTTCCGTCTTGTAGCATTATCTGTGAAAATTTTATCTGATCCGGCCGTTAGTCGTGGATTTCGATCTACATGGTATCTCTACCCCGATACGTACTGCGTTCTGGACGCCCGCAGTTTCATATAGCTCGCAGAACTAACGTAGAGTGTAAGTCTCTTACCGCACGTTGCGCCTCAGAAATTGAATTAAACGCTGTGCGACGACCTCATGGAACAACGCTCATTCTGTGCTGTCCTTGGTGACGTAAGTACGTTGGAAGCTCCGTTTGTCGGATGCTAGAAGCTGAGGATGATCATTTAGAGGATGGCATGGCTTCCTTTGAATCTCTCTCAGCGCCAAGAGTCAGTTGATTGCGAACGCCACGTGTGATGCGGCCAAGGTAAGTCAATTCATGAACGATATTCATAAACAAGCGTGCAGAGCTTGCTTCATATCCTCATGCAACATACTACAATTATCAATACCCTATTACAAAGTTAAAAATGTATAAATGCCCTTTGTACGTATTCTCGTGCGGAATTCGGCAATCCAAACATGACGATGTGGTCAGGCGCCGGGGCACTCCTTGAACGTGAACCTCGACCACATCCGTCGCCAGAATCAGAATGTCAAACCCAACCGGTTCCATCCTTTCACTCTCCCCTGAAACGCTCTCGGATATATGCAACTACTTGGTCGACCGCGAAGCATGGAACGACCGTCAACGCGGCAAGCATCTAGTTCCCTTACTGACTATCTGTTCAACACTGTACCGACCAGCAGTGGCCGTCCTATGGAACACGATATTCAACCTCAACCCGCTTCTGTACACGCTCCCCTCAAGTCTTTTTACGGACACCAAAGTTGATTCTTCTCAGCCAAGATTGATAGGAAGGAAGAGTCCTCTTGTGAGTGTCGAGCACCTCTCATGGCATCTACCCGAATTTCTATGGCATCGATGACTCGACTAATTCTTATCTTCAGGACTTCGTCCGAGACCCATTGCCCACCGACTTTGCTCGAATGGCGATTCACACGGCCCTCGTTCGGTCCATTCGATGCTATGAAGAAAGCTTTTGCAGAGCAGGTGTTTTGGGCGAGATGTGGGAAGTCCTCCTGCGCCATGCTCCCCAACCTATGTTTCCCAATGTTACTTCCCTCCAACGCTCCTTCGTCATAGGCCCATGGGCTCGTACACCATTGTTCATGGCACCTCAGCTACGATGCGTTCAACTCGCACCCCCATACTACGACACGGTCCCGGCCTTCGAGGAATTCATCATGGCACTCGGTCGCACGTCTTATCACCTTGAACAGCTAATTCTCATCGATGAGTTCAACAAAAGAAGCATTCCACGGGGGCAAATTCTTCGCCTTGCTCACTTTCCACATTTGACAGTTTTCAACGCCCCTTTTACCGTCATAGGCCCCGAGGCCTTGAGAACGCTCTCTGTTCTTCCCTGTCTTCGCGTCTTCAACGCAACCATCCGCGGATCTCAGTTCAACGACTGGGACATGCTTCCGCAACGTCGAACACCCGAGTTTTTTGCCGCTCTGATAACGTTGAATATCAATTGTTCCAGTCTCGAGTGGGTCATCGCATTCCTCAACGTCATCGCCTCCTCCCATCTCCAGACTGTAGGCATCGCAACGGGAAAACTAGACGAAAACGAAGATGGCCTCCCCCTCGTTCTTCCCATGTTGCTCCGCTCATTCTGTTGTGCGTTATCTGACCACCCTTCCTGTGGGTCCATCAAAGAGATATCCATTTCTATCGACGGCGAACATCCTCCTCCGCACGTCGTGATGGTCAATGGGAAGGAGAAGGTGGACCTCCCGCAGCATCCTGCCACATTCTTGTATCGTTCCAGCTCTATCACTCCTCTACTCCACCTCTCCTCTCTACGTGAACTCGTCATAGAGTCATGGTGCGACGTCTACCCCAGTGATATTTTTCTCTCTCGCGCGTCGCAAGCCTGGCCGGACCTCCGCAAGCTCGAACTCACACGCATATCGAGGTTCAAACGATGGGGATATGGCACGTTGCCTGACTTTCAATGGCAGTACAGGCCCCGCGCGACGCTAACGGGCTTAATGCCTCTCATACGCCGTTGTAGACACCTCGTATCGCTCAGCATCTATGTGGATGCAGACGTGCTCCTGCCAGACCCCAAGACACCCGCTCAGTACCGTGCGCTGTATGGAGAGTGGCCATCGAAGTCAATCGTGCGTTGCTTTGACATCGGGATGTCGCAGACATCACAACCGGTGCGGGTCGCGGCATTTCTGTCCGACCTGTGTCCAGACCTGGAAGTGCTGAGATGCTACTCGTATCACGCGCTTTCGGAAGAGTGGAGCGAGGTGATGGCACTGTTGGTACAGTTTCGAGCAATTCGGTCACAGGAGCGGCAATGGATGAAGAAGTTGAACCCGGCAACGCAAGGCTTGAAGGGATAAGATTGGGCGATGGACCTACGTAGTGAACTTTCTTTCCATGTAATTATCTTTCGGGTGGATTTTGAGCTTGTGTCCTATGCCAAGATGTATCCCTAAAACGCGAAGGCTGAAACCTGGCCATGGCATGCGCATGCGTGGGCGCCCTAGACTTGGCCTAGCGCCCGATAGAAGGAGGTTTCAAACAATTAATTTGGGCGCTTCTTCTCTGACTACAACGTCACTAGACTGCAGCTCTGCTTTTACTCTCCCCTCCCATCTTCTCTGGACGCTCTCCGCCAGATTTTGAGCAGAAGTTACGCCTGCATAGACCTTGAGGTGCTGCAGAAGAGGGGTTTTGAACTCGTTGAGGTGCTAAGAGATCGTAGCATCTGAGTCTATACGTTTGTGAGCGATATTTTTGTCGGTCCTTCCACACATTGCACATCGTGGCCGCAAACATATAGTTTCCCCCCTCTCTCTTCACTGGCCGTGCAAGTCTACATATAATTATCTTCTACTAATCAGACGATGAGAGCTCTTCATCGATTATAATGTCTACAGTTATGGTCCATCACGGTTACGGCAAACCCTAAGGTGCGTCGTCGTCTCGTCCTTACAGCCCATGTATCCCTGATCATCCTATACAAGAATGTCATGCTCGTACAGGGAACATCGAAGGGTTTAGTCGCATAACGCGCCCAACTTCAAGAGGCACGTTCACTACTATTAGCGAACACGATCTCCTCATCGATGTATCAGTGAATGGGCAAGTCTGAGGCTTGAAACTGCGAAGCATTACGTCTATAAGATGCACGGAGATCACAAGTACGCTGTGAGTGGTGATTTCTATATCGGTATCAACAGTAGCTGACCGGGTGCCACGCATACTCGTATCCTGGCATATGCCGCATCTTGGCAAAAGTTGCCCCTTTACGACACGACTGCTAATACTGCGCATGCCGTGCGGGAACGGCGTGCATCTAGGCCCGCTGCAGTCAAAAACGCCTTAAGGGTCTACGTTCATGTGCTTACCTCTTTCACCAGGTGCGTGTTTCAAACACAAATCGTAGCTTTTCAAACTCCGTTTACTTCGGTCCACAGACAAAGAAGGCCCGCTCTCTTCAAGTAGTGCCCAACTCGCCACCCCAGCCGAGCTTTCATACTTTATTCCTTGTTACAACGCCGCTGGACTCGGCTGCACCATGAGTGCCACTTCTTCATCCGAACCCTACAGTACTTCCGACCTCGACGCCGTCCATTCGGTTGTTGCCAACCCCATCGCTTTGAAGGCCTTCCGCGAATCGCTCACCCACGGCCACCTCGCGGATGGCACGTCCACCATCCGGGCTTTCACCGCCATGTGGAGCCACCCAGCTGACCACACGACCGCCGAGGACCTCCTCTGGCTTCTCGCGCGCATGAACAACCTCAAGCACCTCGTCCTGCACGTGCCGCTCACCCAGCGGCGCATCCCGCTCGGGCACATGCGCGCATTGCAGTCGCTCAACGCCGAAGCGGCACTCCTCCGCGTGCTCCGCGCGCCTCACCCGCCTCTGCGCGCGCTGAGCGTGTACGTGCTCCCCGCAGACGAGGCGAGCACGTACGCGGCGATCACACGGCTGTTCTCAAAAAGTCTTATCAAGCTGCGTGTGTTGCGGACATTCGACGGGCCGCGCGAAGAGGGGTCTCCCGCGCGCGTGTGCGCGGCGCTTGCGCTGCCGAGGCTGGAGTACCTCGAGGTACGGGACTTGTCGGCTAAGGTATGTGCACGTATCCTTGCCTCGCACACAGAAGGATGCCTGACTATCGCGTTTTCTAGTGTGATCTCCGGTTTGATCATGTGGACGCCGTGGCGGGCACCCCTGTACAAAACATGGCGGTTTCAGGGACGCCGAACCTCAGGATGCTGGTGTGGTTACCACCATGGCACAGGTCTATCGACAGGGCGGTGAAGGGCTGGCAGAATATGCTAACGATATTCCAATCTGATTTGCTGACGGCTTTGGCACCTGTTCAACTGTTGGTGTGCGTCTCCAGCACAGAGGGTGCTCTCGGCTGGAGCGAAGGCGGCGGACATTTCTTCCTTCCGGAAGCCCTGGTGGCTGTGGACGGAGAGGAATGGCGCAATTAGACACTCGTTACGATCAATCCTTACACACTCATTGGACTATGTACTCTAGCATCCAATGCCAAGGCTCGGCCGGCATCTGTACACCAGTTCATTCTATCTTATTAACTATAAATAGCTCCATCCGTTCTGTAAAGTGACCCTGAGTGTGATCCGCGCTCACTGGGCCAATCATCGTCGTCTTGCCGAAAAACTAAGGGTCAAGCATGTCGAAGAGCGGTTGTTTGGAAGTGTTAGGATCCAAGGCTTTTGGCAAACACGCACAAATAACGCCTACGCGTCCTGTAAGCGCTTATGTGCATGGCCGCGTAAGTCCAGTAGCGCGTTCATATCGACACTTCTTACTTCTCCTCGTCTCCTTCTCGTTTACCCATCTTGATCTCATCTTTCGCTGCATAGTCATGGCCGCCCCTATGTCGGTCGACAAGACCCCCAAGATTGATGTCGACGAGTTCCTCACCCTCGCCATTTCGGAAACGCCACAGGAGCTGCACGCGTTCTTCGAGTCTTTCCGATCATTGTACAGCCGTAAGTGCGTATGGCTCTGGCTGGGATATGCGAAGAGTAGCTTACCGTATGGTCAGACTATGGCACCAGCTGTCGAACAAGCTGTTGGAGTTCTTTGACTTCCCGCTTTCAAGGCTGTACCGCGTCGACGTCTTCAACAAGTTTGTGCACGACTTTGAGCCAAAGCTAAACCAGCTTAGGCTAGTGGAGATGGGTGTGAAGGTTTCGAAAGAGATTGATAGTGCGTTCTACGTTTCATGATCCCCTGTCTCGCTCCTCACGCCTGTACCAAGACCCCGCGACGCATCTTCAGTTCCTGACGGACCTACTTGGACGCATCAATACCGAAAAAGCACCTGAAGCGCACGTACTCCTCCTTGCCACCCTGGCACATGCGAAGCTCCTATACGGCGATCACGAGGGAACGAAGAACGACATAGACGCGGCGTGGAAGGTGCTAGATGAGCTATCAGGCGTGGACCCGTCCGTGAACGCAGCTTACTATGGGGTTGCCGCGGACTACTACAAGGTGCGAGTGGCCAGCACGACTCGTTACGTCAGTCTTCATTCATACCCCGCCCCTGGCTGCTTTTAGTCCAGAGCAGAGTACGCGCCCTACTACAAGAATTCACTCCTGTACCTCGCGTGTATCGATCCTGCGAAGGACTTGACTCCTCAGGAGCGCGTCCTCCGCGCGCACGACCTCGGGCTGGCGGCTTTCCTTGGGGACACGATCTACAATTTCGGAGAACTGGTACGTCGCCGATCCTTGGTCCCATTTCCGGACACGCGCCGCTCATTAATTCCATGTCGACCACAGCTCATGCACCCGATTCTCGACGCGCTCGACAACACGGAACACGAGTGGATTAAGAAGTTGCTGTTCACGTTCAACGAAGGCAACATTGGCAAGTTTGAGGCGCTTGCTCCTCTGTTCCCCAAAGAGGTGTGTTCGAGCAGCCGGCCTATCATGAGCGAGTGGTTCTGACCTGTGACTCGTTGGGCCGTTTGCGAATCACGACGTATGCGCGTTCACGTCGAACGTGTAGCCGATCCTCCAGGAGAACTATCCTTTCTTGCGGCAGAAGATCTGTCTCATGGCACTCATTGAGTCGGTCTTCAAGCGTGGGGCGTACGACCGTACGATGTCATTCAACACTATTGCGGAAGAGACGCGGCTGCCGTTGGTCGAGGTGGAGCATCTGGTGATGAAAGCTTTGAGGTACGAGTGCACGTTCGTCTGTGCGGGCTGCTGGACTCATTGTACCTACCGTAGCCTGAAGCTGATCAAAGGGTCGCTCGACCAAGTGGACCAGAAGGCACAGATTACGTGGGTGCAGCCCCGCGTGCTCTCGCGCGAACAGGTTGCGAAGTTGGCGGAGAGGCTTGCGGCGTGGAACACGAAGCTGCACACAGTGGAGGAGCGGATTGCACCCGAGGTGCTCGTTAGCAGCTAAACGACGCGGCATGGAATGTATAGTATCGTTGGACCCTTAATGTAGCGAGTTAGTCACAGTGCAGGACGGAGTGGGGCTTGCGCAGTAGGCGGCTGCAGGTGGATGGAAAGGAGGAATGTGGCCGGGAAAGGGCGGGGCGCATGCGCTCGGTGGCCTGAGTTTTGCGAGGCGGCTCAGCCGCCGTCCTAGAGCTGTCCACGACCACCTCGAGGCTGGCGCATGCCATCACCACGTTCCACATACATATTGCCGGAACCCCTCAACGTGTACTTTAACCTGCCCGTGCTCTTTTTCATTTCCCTATCTTCCGTCATCACCCGCTCGAGGCTCGAATTCCTACGGTGTGGCCTGCGCTTCTCTCTTCTCCGAGTGCCCAGCTCGAATAACCGCCAGAGCGTTCCATCCCTCTTAACCCTCACCAACGACCCCGCTTCGCCGTCATGGCCTCAAACATACCCTCGACGTCCGCCCAGCCCTACTCTTCGTCGACATTCTCCTTCACCGCTCCCTACCCGCCCTCTTCTGCATCCACATCACAATCGCAGACGAAACCTCAGCGCCGCGTTTCACTCGCACTCCCCTCGTCACCTCGCGTATTTCCTGCTTGGAGCTTCCGCGACGACACTGGCCTAGGCGTACACTCGAACGACACCGACATGGACGACGCCGACGCCGACGTTTTGGAGAAGCGGGGAAAGATGCGCAGGATAGCCCCCGACGACCCCGGAGAGGAGCCCCTGTTCCCGTCCTCCGACAAGCCGGAGAAGAAACCAAGGAAGAAGTGGACGATGGAGGAGACACAGATGCTGGTAGCTGGTTGTAACAAAGTGCGTCATGATCTGTTTTGCTCCACGGGGCGGGAGCTGACCACCCATGTCGGCGTGCTCGACAGTGGGGCGTCGGGAATTGGAAGTCCATCCTCAACGACTCCGACTTCAAGTTTGACGGCCGCTCGCCCGTCGATCTCAAAGACAGGTACGTGTCCTTCTCTTATACTACGCAGTGGTGTCTGGAGGCTCTGGTTTTGGCATTGGCGGTGTGGTTTCGTCGCCCTCGCATGGCAGTCGCTCGTGCCATTGGTCGATGCGCGAGTGACTGTCGCTGCAGCTTGTTCTAATTCATATGCATTCACATTCATATAACAACCTTCACCCCTGCTACGGCCGGAGATGACCTACAGGGGCGGGAACTCTCCGTAAGGCGGTGGTCCCTGGTGTATCTCTGCCTGCCTGTGTCCATACGCTACGTCCCCCGGTTCCGTTGCTTGTGGCCGGGATACCAGTCATCATGCTGTTACCGTCGCCGATGCTTCTGTCGTTGTTGGTTCCGGGCTGTCTGCGCCACAGCTACCGGAGTTGCCCCTTTTGACTTTCATTATACCCACGTTGTTGCGGCTTTTACTGACGTACCGCTCCAGATTCCGCACATATTACCCTGATGCATACCGTCAACACTATCCTAACGCGAAAACTCACCTTTCGACCAAAGTGCGCTCCGCGCTTCCCGACGGAACGTCCATCTTCGAGAAGACTCGCAGCAAGAAGCGGCGACCATTCACGGAGGAAGAGGACCGCGCGCTCAAGGCGGGGTACGACAAGCACGGCACAGTCTGGGCGACGATCGTGAAGGACCCCATCTTTCAAGCTCAGAACCGGAGATCCACTGATCTGCGCGACCGTTTCCGCAACGCCTTTCCTGACCTCTATCAAGCCGCCGGCTACAAGCCTCGCAACGCGACGAAGAAGAAGAGGGACATTCCTGCGCAGCCAACTCGCGCCGCCACGGACGATGCGCTCGCGATGAGTAGCTCTGCAGGTCCCGTGCGCAGGAAGCGGAGACACACCGACCAGGGACTGTTCCGCGGAGGCACCAAGAGCGTCCCAGAGAGTGCCAACGTTTCCGAGGACGAAGACAGCTCCGATGACGAGGACGCGTCCCCATCGTTTCTCAAAGACGGTCCTGCATCGCAGATGGAGGAGACCATGAGTCCAATGCTCAACGAAGTGGAAATGCAGACCCTCGACTCGCTCAACGACACCTTGTCCATCCCTGACTTCGTCCCCAGCTCCCTCTCCGAGATGACCGATTCCTCGCAGTCTCAAACCTGGTCGTCTGGCGCCGACACACCGATCCATTCTAGCACGTGGTCGACAGCGACGAATGCGGCCTCGCCAACCTCTTCTCACATATCCACCACCGACTACTTCAACCACTCACCCTTTAATCGACGAAATGAGTCTGGTCCCATGATCGGCAAGTCCGCTTGGGGCCCCCAAGACTGGCTGTCCGGGAATCCCCGCCTCGAACCTTCTTCAAGCGGCTCATCTTCCTACATCGGCGGCTTCTCCCCCGCGCCATCCTCGCCCTTCTCCTTCGCACATCTTAATCACGGCGTTGTCGATCGCTACGACCTCTTCCCTACGTCATTCGCACATGACTTCGCGTCCGAAGTCGGAGTTGGTGACACTCACTCCACGTTCTCCGACCCGGAGATGTTTGCGCCCAGCAGTTTCCGCGGGTTCACGCACCACTCGAACTACGCCGGTGACCTCATCTTTGGTGCGCGCACACACCAACCCCAGCAATCTGCGGACTACGGACCCGGCTTCGGGTTCGGCAGTGCGGGCCTAGGCCTGTCGGGGCTGCAACAACCTTCCCATCCGACAATGCGGACGCCTGCGCTCCCTGGCATTGACGAGATTGAGCTCTCGTCAATCACCCTGGACGATCAAGCGGACCTGGCTGTTCCCATGGAAGAGACCGTGGACACCGCGGTGCCCAAGGACACGAAGAACCCCGAGCCTGCACTCAACTTATCCGACCTCACTAACTACGCGCTGCCACAGCAGACCCTCGAGGAGATCATCGGCCTCACGCCAGAAGACCGCGTCACACCTCCCGGAACGCCACAGATCCACGCGCACGACCGCGTCGCGCGGATGCAGCAGCCCGGCATGCACATTTCCGCCTCTCACAACCGCTCAATCTCGGTCCCGCCCTCGGACCACCGCGCGTATGACCCTCACGTGCCGGTGCCGCAGACACAGCAGCTCCGCCCGAAGTCGCTTGTGCCCACCACGCGCCCTATGTCGGTGATGGACTACCTCCCACTCCACGGGTCCGCCACCGCCCAACAACACGCCGCCCCGCCCGACGCGAACGCGCTGTTCTCCTCGCTCACACAGTCCGCGAACGAGCTCTGGAAAGCGTCCCATGGCGCTACGGGTCCGAACGAGAGCACGAACTACGACCTGCCCTTCCTCGACCTCCACTACTACAACGGCGCTGCCGGTACCGGTTCAGGCCCCGGCGAGGACCAAGCCCAGACACAGGCCCAGGCTCTCGACCTCGCGCAGTCGTTCGCGTTGCAGACCAAGACGCTCTCCCAACTTCCACCGTCACTCACACAACACATCCCGATGTTCGCGAACTGGCACAGCGGGATAACCGATGCTCAGGGAGCGCCCGGGGGCGCCGCGCAGGCGCGCGCGCACTCGGCACATCAGCACCAACGCGGGCAGAGCGTCGTCTCGCCGCAAGATCTGCTCCTCACGAAGGGCGACAACAAGCGGAAGCGGTCAAGCTGGGACGGCGGGCCGCGATGAACCTTAGTCACCGTCTGATCGCCGCAGCAGAGCACGACCAGCATGTCGCTCAGGCAGCATGACGAGCGCGCGATCTTTCCTGTCCCGTTGTCGTGCTACGACCTCCTTTCTATCACCCACGATTCAATGCATGTTACCTTCCTCTGCTCTGCTCCTCTCATGTCCATTTCCCTCTTCTCTCCCCCTCCCCCTTCCTTTCACGTACTCGCCATCCTCCTACTCTTCTATCATCCGAATACCGCCCCCCCTACCACCCGCCTTCCCACGGGCACCGCTCATCCCCTACTGCCTGCTTCTATTCCTACCCATCCTCGCTGTCTCGTCTGCACGTCATTCTCCGCGTCTCTCCCCTTCCATTCCCAGTTTCTATTTCGTTCCTTCTGTCTGTTTATCTCCGATCTCCGACCCACGTCTCTTTACACTACTGGAATTCTGTTCTCCTTTTCTATCTTTCTCTCTTTCAGTGCCCGCTACGCAGCACTCATTCTCGCATGTCGCGTTGCCTGTTTGCATCCACACTTCGTGACCCTGTCTCAATGCATCGCGCCATATGTGATCGGTCACTTCGCACGCTCGCATAGAACGTTTGAATCGTGCCATTTATAAGCATACCCGGGCAGCAGAGAACTGGCCATATACTACTTGCAGGATACATTTGGATCATATACATTACACTAAGTATAGCAATGTGTAGGACCACTCAGTCCTCTCGACGCTGTGCCATCCAACATTGACCATCTACGTGTGAGACAAGGCATCCTCCGCCCGACGGGCTCGGCGTTCCTGCTCTCTGACCTTCTTGAACTCTCTGTACAGATACTTCACCGTCCTCCACCGCTCTCGCCATTGGCTCCCCTCATGAGCCTCGATTTCACTCAAGTCCGGGAACAGGCCAGACAGGAACGCCGCGACGCGCATAGGGTTCCCAATTGGCGACAACTCGAGGTGAAGGCGGTTCGCAGGCGACTCTGCCACCACGCGTCGTCCGTGCAACGCACTGCCCACAGGGGACGTCGGGTCGTCTTCGGGGAGATTCTCTGCATCGAGGTAGAGGCTGACGTACCGAAGGTACTTGCAGCCTCGGGCGAGGGGGATGAGGCCCGCAAGGGTTGCGAGCGGCGGGTAGTTCCAAGAATATGCCGGTACTCGTCGCATGTAGGGCTCCCGCATGTGCCTCCACCAATATGGCGGGTCGTCGTCCCGCTCGAGGACGGTGGTCCATTTGAACACGAGCGCATTGAGGTGTGGCCAGGCGCGTGATGCGCGCGCGAGGAAGGCGTCGGTGGGGTATACGCCGCACCATGAATGGATGTAAAGATCGCGGAGAGCACGGAGCGCAAGCAGGGGCGTGAGGTGCTGGCTGCAGTAGACTTCGAACTCGTCGGGATCGGGTGGACAGTCCTTCTCGCGACCGTTGAAGTTGGTGGTGTCGGGAGACGGACGCTCACCGTCGAGGACTAGGTGGATGGCGCGGATAGAGGCACGAGAAGGGTGTGCGCGGAGCGCACCACAGAATGCGCGAAGGAGTTGCGGCGGTATCAGAGGGAGATTGGTCCCTTTGAGGGACGTATCCGCTACTTGAATGTCTACCTCCTGCAGTTGTGCGGTGGTGACAATGTTGAAGAACGCAATGATCCACTCGAAGCTACTGGTGGTGATTTTCAAGGTCGTCAAAGTATGGAATAGTTTGGAAATCCGGCCATGGGGGAGGACGTCCCAGTCTTCATATTCGGACGCTTGAATACACACTTTAAGAGTGCGGAGGAAAGGGAGGGCGGAGAGCGTCATTAGAGCATTGGGGCTTATAGCGAGACGCTGCGCATTAAAAACAGTCAAGCATGGGAGGTACCCAAGGCGAGGAATATGGCCGCGAGGGGAGCGTGAGGTGTTTTGTCGGTCAACAACACTAAGCTGCTTGAGACCAAAGGATGTTTGTAAAAGAGCCACAACGAACCCTTCGAGCATTGTGTCATCGTATCGACTGTCGGGGTGCAGTAGGACTACATAGCGGAGTTGAGGTCCCAAACACAACAATGGGGCGGGGGCTCTCGTAGAGCCGGGGCTGCAGTCGAGAGAAAGGAGCTTCGGAAAGAGCGGTCGGGGGGCATGTTGCAAGAGGATATCCCATGTTTGACGACACTCTCCAGGGTCATACAACACGTGATGGCTAATGTAGCGGACTTGAGCTGCGTGGAATACCAACCGGTCGAAATCACCCGGCTCCGGCTCCCGAATGAAGAACTAGTCACGTATATTAGTTTCGAGAGACCTCAGTGTTTGGGTTATTGGATACTTACGAACTGACAGAACTCGTCTTCATCTTCTACTGACATTCTGCAAAGGCTGTCCGGAAGAGTGTAGAGGAGTGCATCGAAGAAACGGAGCCTGTTCCAAACAACGGCCACCGCTGGCCGATAGAGTGCACGGCAAACAGTGAGCACTGGCGCCAGCCGGTTGAGGTTGTTAAACGCAGCTTCATGGTCGACAAGATGATAGCATATCCTCGAGAGCGTTTCTGGAGAGAGGGAGAGAATAGAGACGGAGGTAGAAGGCATCTTGGCCCTAGTGGTCATCATGGTGGTCGGTGCTCGATCTTGTGGACGGGGGAGCGCGCGTTGACATTGAGATTTATACACGAGAGTGTGGTCAGAAATTCAACCAGGGGCGTCCTTCCCGTTATGAAGCACAATAGGTGGATGATCAGAAGAGCCTTACCCTATGAGCAGACCAAAGGATCATACTCGTGTCATAAAACAAGCTGAGCGTGGTCAGACTCCAGCTGCAGACTCCGCACTCCGGACGGACGGCTCCACGTGGCACGTCCGGCACTTAGCCGCCGGAAATCACCTTGTTCACGATTGCAAGATGATCACAAGTTAGCCTGAGCGTTATGAACACTCTGGCGGCTGCAGTCAGATCTACTATACGCAAGGGACAAAGGTATGACGATTGCTGCTAAAAAATCGTAGTAGCTGGCAAGACCATGCTGGTGTAATGAACAATGTATTCTACAAATAGTGTGTCGTATATGATGATCTACACTGCACCGTGTAGCACAGCGATGTACAGTGCGCTCGCGCTGCTGCTACCCTAAGACGACCCACCAGGCAAGCCATTCCTGCCCCAACGGGCTCGGCGTTCTTGCTCTCTGACCTTCTTGAACTTCCGGTTTAGAGAATTCGCCTCCCTCCACTGCGGTTCCCATTGGCTGGCTGGATGCGCGTCCATAATTTCCATCTGTGGGAAAAGGCCAGAAAGAAACGCCGCGACACGCACAGGGTTCCCGATCGGCGACATCTCGAAATCGAAGCACCACGCTGGTGACTCTGCCAGCGCGGGCCTCTCTCGCAGCGCACGTCCTACAGGGGACGCTAGGTCGTCTTCAGGCATATTCACCGCATCAATGTAGACGCAGACGTGCCGGAGCGACTTGCAGCCTTGGGCGAGGGGAATGAGGCCAGCAAGGGTGGCGGTCGGCGGGTGGAACCAGGGATACGCTGGTACATAGCGCGTGTAGGTTCGTCCGGGAACAACCGCGTAAGATTGCTCACGGTCGTCCGGCACGGAAACGGTGATCCACTTGAATACGAGCGCCCCGATGTGTGGCCAGGATCGCGATGCGCGCGTGAGGAAGGCATCTGTGGGGTAGACACCGCACCATGAGTGGATGTAGAGTGTGCGGAGAGAGGGGAGCTGAAGCAGAGGCGCGAGGTGCCGGTCGCGGTAAACTTCGAATTCGTTGAAATTAGGCGGGCAGGGTTGCTCGCAGCTATCGAAGTTCGCGTTGTCGGGGGGCGGGCGTTCGCCGTCGATGGAGAGATGGATGTTGTATATAGAGGAACTGGAAGGATGTATACTGAGCGCAGCACAGAATGCCCAAAGAAGTTGCGGATGTACGAAAGGGAGATCGCGTCCCGTGTCGGACGTATCTGCCACTTCGATCCAAACATCTTGCAGTTTTGGGGTGGTGACAATGTTGAGGAACGCGACGATCCACTCAAGGCTACGGGAGATGATGCCCAAGGTGGTCAGAGTATGGAATGATTTGGATGTCCGGTGATGGGGGAGAACGTCCCAGTCTTCGTAATCAGATGGTTGAATAGACATTTTGAGAGTGCTGAGGCAAGGGAGGGTGGAGAGGGTCATTAGGGCGTCAGGGCCTATGGCAAGATACTGTGCTCGAAAAACTGTCAGATGTGATAGGTAGCCAAGGCGAGGAATATAACCGCAAGGGGAGTATGTTTCGCTACCCGAGTCTTCAATGGAAAGTCGCTCGAGGCCCGTGCATTTTTGAGAAAGCGCTACAACGAACTCCTCGAAAACCGTGTCATCACATCTCTCGTCGGGATACCATAGAGCTGCACAACGCAGTCGGGGTCCCAAACACAACATACTGGCGGGGGCTCTTGCAGATTTGAATGAACAGATGAGAGACAGGAGCTTCGGAAACAGCAGTTGAGGTGCGTATACCGAGAGGATTTCCCATGTTCGACGATACTCTCCGTATGCGTAGTTGGTGCTCTGCTGAATGGAGCGAACATGAGCTGCGTAGAACACCAACCGATCGAAATCGGCTGGTTCGGGTTCCCGTTGGAAGGTCTGGTGTAGATCAATCTCACAATCCTGGAGGTTTGAGTCGTTGAACACTCACAAAAACTTTCGACGACGTATGTTTATTGCGTTTCACTCTGCAGAGGCTCTTCGGAAGAGTGTAGAGGAGTGGATCGAATGAGTCGAGGTTTTCCCAAAGGACGGCCACCGCATGTGGGTAGAGTGTGCGGCAGACAGCGAGCACTGGCACAACCCAGTGCACTTTCTCGAGATATTTGCTGTTGAAGGCAGCCTTGTTGTCGACGAGACAGTGACATATCCTCGAAAGGGTTTCGGGGGAAAGTGAGAGGATCGAAGTGGAGGTGGGTGGCATCTTGGTCTAGCTGGTGATGGTTGTGGTCAGTGTTTGATTTTGAGGAGCGCGAGTTGCGCGTTGACCACAAACGCGTGGTCCTAAGTTCAACCTGGGGCGTCCTTCCTGTTATGAAGCACAATAGAGCGGATGATCAGAAAAAGCGCCTATTGTAGGTATACCACAAATTGAAGGGCCGCACTTACTGACCTAAACCCGGTTGGCCGAAGACCACGCTCCTGGAGTGAATTGGAGGGCTGTGAGACATACCGATACAAAATGCCCCTAAATGTCATAACCTCTGCCCAATGAAATCGCTGTGAAACGGGAAGTGGGTACCAGGCCAGAGTGGACCACATCCATCAACAAACCGGAACATATGAAAATACTTCACCATTCGGGCACCCGACCGGACGAGCGAAGTAGCATGCAAGAAAGGAGATTCATTTGTGTCGTCAAGGGACACAGTCACATTATGCTACATCGAACGTTTCTACTCGGGAGTCTTCTACATCGCGCATCCCCACCCCGAGCAGAGAAGCGCGAAAGCCACAACCACAAGAATTCATTGATTTCCTTACCTCGTCCGCCTGCCGCGCTGAGCCGTGCGTGTCGGATTTCGACGCGGCCGGGCGCGGCGCGGCGTGCGCCGCGTGGGGCTCAGATCGACGCCTTTCCTCGCGGCTCGTACGGCAGCAGGAGCGCGAGCGCGCCGCTCCCAATGATCAGCGCACCCGAGACGTACACGGGCACGGCGGTCTCCAAGTTCGCGTAGAGCGCGATGACGGGCGCCTGTAGGGGCGCGCGTCAGTCACGTGACTGAGATCGAGGGCAGGGAAGAGGGAGAGAAGAGAGTGGAGGGGGCGAAGGGAGAGAAGGGATGGACGCACGATGATGCCGAACACGCGCGTGGCGGTCGCGGTGAGGCCGTTGCCCGTCCCGCGGTCCTTGGCGGGGAAGAGCTCGGGCGAGATCGCGTAGAGCACGCCGTACATGATCTGTCGCAGCGTGCGGGTATCAGCGCCCAATTCGCCCGTCGTATGCGTGTGTAGGAGGGAGGCACTTACGTTACTGTTGAACGCGTACCCGCAGTTCCAGCCGAGGAGCGCGTTCGAGCTCCTCGCGGTGGTCGAGGCGAACAAAAAGACACCCGTGAGCCCTAGGTTACGCGAGGGGGTCGTTGAATAATGAAACCACCGGGAGAGGGAGCGAGGTACTCGCCCGCGGAGAGGGCGAGGGTTCCCTTGCGCCCGATGTATGGCTGCTCGACGGCCCAGCCCGCGAGGAACGCGCCGGGAACGCCGATGACTGCAAGGATGACTTGCTGTATATGGAAGAGGGAGTCAGCGTGATGGGTAGGTGGGTAAAGGGGAAGAGGCTGACGTTGCGGTAGGTGATGTAGTAAGAGCTGTCTCCAAATTTGGCGCCACGGCTAGCTAGCCTAGACATAACGGTCAGTAGCTAGCTAGAAAGCAGCTTCAGAAGAGACTCACAAGAACGGCAAGAAGCTGTTGTAAAGCGTAGAAGCCAGACCAATGATACCTACTCGGCCCGTTAGCGCATTCGCTTGCACGTCAGGACGCGAAACTTACACCACAACGCAATCAGCAAGCTCGTCGACCACGCCAACTTCGGCGTCTCGAACAGGCTCTTGATGTGCTCAGTCGTGAACACCGAGCTCTCGCTCAGCACCCGCTTCTTCCTCTCTCCAGCGTCGCTCCCAGATGCAGCGAGCGCCGCCTCCACGGCCTTCTCGAGCGCGTCCACCGTCAGCGACGACTCGACGCCGTTGAAGCGCGCGACACGCCGCACGACCGCAACAGCGTCCGCGTCGCGCCCGCGCCCGATGAGGAAGCGCGGGCTCTCCTCGAGCGGGAAGACGAAGAAGCGCACGGCCCAGAGCGCAAGTGTCATCGCGCCGAGGGTGAAGAGGAGGTAGCGCCAGCCCATGTTATCCGCGCGCGCGCAGGCCGCGGTGGAGCCTTGGGGGCAGGAGAAGTTCGCGATGAGCGGCCACGCGATCTGGTTCGGGGTCAGCACGTGAAAGGTGCGGAGGGCTTGGAGAGGGGACCCACGAGAGCGACGGCGAGCTGGCCGACGGACCACCAGATGGAGAGGATGGTGAGGAGGTATTGATGCGTGCCGGGAACGAAGTCGAGGAAGACGGCCGAGTCGACAGGGAGGTTCCCACCGACGCCGAGGCCGACGACCGCGAGGAGCGACGCGAGCGCGATGAAGTTGGGCGCGCCGCCCGCTGCTAGTCCGAATGCGCCTGCGAGGAAGAGCGTAATGTTGAACGACCATCTGTGGACAAATTGTCAGCGAAGGTGAAGAGACAGGCTTATGAAGATGCGATGACTAGAAGAAGCGGCTGTTTCATGGTGCCTATGGTTCAATTGCACACCAGGGTGTGCCTTGCCTAGCCAACGGCACCCCCACACCCCCAACAATACGTCATAGGAACCATGGGCGCCAACTGCAGACTTCGCGCGCAAACTGCCCCCCGACATAGCCGTGAATGACTCACCTCCTTCCCCAGATGTCGCACCCAAGCCCCCAAAATATTGCGCCTACAAAGAGACCGACATTTTGCGCTAATGAGAGGAACGGCGAGTTGAACTTGAACTCGTTCAGGACGGGGCTCAGGATGAGGCCACTGAGAAGCTATACGATGAAGAAGCTCAGGACTGGTTTTCTTGGGCCGCAAGGGAGGACTTACCGGCCATACGCTATCGCTGAGATCGCAAAAGCAGCCTCAATAATTGCGTGTGGGGAGAAAAGAGAAACATAGCTACGCACGCGAACCAGCCAAAGCCTGCGATCGCAAAGAGCCACCACTACAGAAGAAGTCCGCACGGTTGGACAAGCACCTTGTATCGCTCGACGAAGCAAGAACGCACCTGGTACTTCCCCATCCCAATCTCCTGCATTGCCGAATTCAAGACGCGAGCCTTGGCCTGGTACACAGGGTCTACGGAGCCGTCTTCGAAGAGGTCTGTGGTGGACGACATAGGCGTGTCCGCGGAGAACATCTCGCCCTTTGCGTCGACGTCTGCGGTGGCCTTCTCGTGGGTGTCAGTCATGGTTGGGGACTGCGTGCGATGGTTGAAGCCCTTGCGCGTATTTGAGGACAGGCGCACGGGGGTAGAGCGGTGCGAGCCGGGGGAGCGAAAGGACCGAGCGCGGGAGCCTGACGCGAGAAGTTGAAGGTGGAAGGAATGCCGTACGACGAGGAGGACTGCACCGGGCGCGCGAGGGACTTATAGACCCGGAAGGGCGCCGTGATTGGCCGGGAGATGAGATAGCATGGGACCATCCTCGACCATCTCGGACATTGGATCATGCGGACCAGGGTAAGCCAGAGTGAAGCATGACAAACCGTGGTCATTTGCCTCACGAACGCCGCTCCCGCCCTCTTGCATGCATGGAATGCGCTAGAACGCCGCAAAAGTTGACTTGAGAATGTGTCGGAGCGAACAGAACTTCAGAGTGTGCCGCCGAGAGGCGAGAGTGTCTAGGAGAACGAGTATTTTGTAGTCGATACTTTGTGAATTGAGCCTCACTAGATCAACAGACTAATCTTTGACGATTACATAATACAGCGGCATCTCCCCGCAATCTGTGATGGTACCGGTGAAGCACCGATGGCGTCTGTCCACCGTCCACTACTACCCGGCCTCAATCGAAATGGAGTTATAGTGACCAGGCAGAGGTAAGGTCGCGTAACGTGCAAGTGCGCACTCCTGTTCTCAACTAGCACTCACGTCCTCCTTATCTTGCAGCATCATGCATCGTGCCCTCACTCAGCTCGATATTTGCCATGAGATTGTCCGCCATCTATCTATCTCCCCCATCCCAGTCAGGCTTCAAGTTTCTACAAACCGCCGCCATCAATTCTGGAAGAAGAACGATTCCAACCGGCTGGACGGCTGTAGTGAGAACCATGGAGAGACGACAGCACTGAAGGCCTTACGATGCTTGGCCCTTACCTGCAAGGCCTTCTGCGATCTCGCTTTGGACGAGCTGTGGGCGGCGCCGCCCGGGGGTCTGTATACTGTCCTCAGTCTTCTCTCGAACTTTACGTGCGTTTATAACCAACGGACCAATCGGGTGAGGTCCTTTGGGTATTACGTAGGGGCTTCGTTCAAAATGTGAGAAGCTGGCGCTAACGCGTTTTGTGTGGCAGAGTCTAGACGGAGAAATTCTAGACGAAGAATGGGAGACACTCCTCAAGTACGCCGCGCGCGTTCGCGAGATTGCATACCACGCATCCTCCGTCTGCGGAAATGGTGAGGCTTTCCTTAGCAACCCCGTAATACACGAGCTGCACAAGCGCAACGGCGGAAGACCCCTTTTTCCCAAACTGCGCTTCCTCGCATGGCACCGCGACTTGAAAAGAGGTCCCGAAGACCAAATTGCCTACGATAGGCTCCTTGACATTTTGGCTTCCCCGGATATCTCTGCGGTATCATTCTGGATCCCCGATCGTTTCGTACTAGGCGGCGCAGGTGACATATCAGACTACGATCCCGGTTCCGACTTGGGGACTATCGCAAGGAGGTGTCCGCTCCTGCAGGAGGTTCATCTCCGTCCCAACTTCTGTCCGGATGCCCTCCTCGACTTTTCAATGAAGATCAGGCTTCGCACACTCAAATTAGGGATGGACATCGTTCAAAGCAATGTTCTTGATGTGCTCGGGCAAAACCTACATGTTGAAGAGCTCTGTGACTCCCTCAGCTACGAATTCGGGAGCCTCCCGCAGCAACCTGTTGCTTTAGGACGACTCGCTGGGGGCCTATTTCCCTCCCTCCGACGGATCCACCTGGCTGGAACCGTCGTTCCTTACTTAACCAACCTCCTCGCCTCGGTCAGCTCGCCAGTTCTCACAAATGTGACGGTCCTCGGCACCCATGATTACACCTCCCCGGAAGACGTGTGCCTACTCATCAAGGCCCTGTCTACTCCCCACTTTGCATGCTCTCTTCAGACTATCACCCTCTCGTTCGATTTCGAGTTCATGGGAGATTACCAGCTACAATTAGTCCCCTTCCATTTCGATCCTTTCTTATCCCCGCTCCTCTCTCTTCACAACCTGCGCCATCTCTCGCTGTGCATGTCCGTCATCATCATCACCGTCACGGACGCCAACGTATACCGCATGGCGCGTGCGTGGCCGCACGCCGTCACTATTGGCATCGGCCACGGACGAACGTGTAGGTTATTTCGTCACCGCACAGCGCGATACGTGGACGCGCCTAGCCCCGGCCCAAGCGTACGTGCGCTCGTCGCTCTCGCGGAGCGCTGCACGAAGCTCGTCGACCTGCATTGCGACGTCGCGCGCGCTGAGGAGGAGGACGAGTGCGCACTTGCAGAGCTGTGTGGGGCGCGGGGCTGGAGGGGCACGCGCGGTGTCTGGAGTGTGAAGGTGGAGACGGATCGTGCCCACGCAGGGAGGATCAGAGAGCGAGGGGGGGTGGCAAATTGCCTTTGTTATCGGGCCTTACTACACAATATGTAGTCTAACAAAAGGTACTAGTAGCAAGTTAGTATAGAGCGTGATCACGAACGCTGATTTTTCCTGTGACTCGGTCGCGCGAACGTCACCATCTTATCATGTATCTTACTAGTATACTAAAAATTACCGTAGCTTGTCGAATATACCTCACGCGTTTGCACCTGCCAAACGCGCCCCTGTCGTGTTGTTCGTCTGACCCCGCTTCGTTTCAAGTTGCGCGCGCATGTCCATAACGTGTGGTCAATATGTAGACTCATGTCCGCTGCAATAGGGGTAGCACAATCCTTGGAAACAAGCTTTTGCTATACAAGCCCTCGAAATTGGGAGTCACAGCGAATAATGTTCTCGACAATAAGTTTAAGCATGAGCGACAAGTTATGCTAGCGTCCATGGCGAGTCTCATCGGGCGTGATCACGTGCTCAGAAGCCCAGCGTTGTCGTCTACGATGAGTCACTACTCACTGCCACCAGTCGTCATGACGCACGCCTTGATGAGCAAGGCGGCCTTTCGAGACTGAATCCAGTAAGCATATTCTCTTCCATTCGTCCATTCGTATCAACGGTTACTGCGTATTCATTGCCAGTATTATGCACGTCGCTCTTACCCAGCTTGACATCGTCCATGAAATCTGTAGCCACATATGCCTCGCCCCAAACCCAACAACACTCGAGTCTGCCCTCCGCCCGTATGACTACTGGAGTCCCGGAAGCAGACTGCGCGGCTGCGATAAAGCCTTGGTCGTCGCCTTCCACACCCTGCGTAATCTTGCAGTCACCTGCAAGACGTTCTCTGGACCCGCTTTAGATGAACTATGGGTCGCACCTCCGGGCGGCTTATACACCGTGCTTGGGCTCCTTCCTAGCTTCAAGCTGTGGTACCCCGAAGATATCACAGAAGACATGTATTACGTGAGCATTGAACTTCCGCTTCTCGGGATGTTGCATTCTTACCATTGCTCAAACCACGCTCTCACAGCACTTCGAGGCCCCCATCCAAGAGGCCGAATGGGCCAGGCTCCTCAGATATGCCGCCCGCGTCCGCGAGATCGTGTATCACACAGACTGGTCCATGTCCGACTGGCACGGCGAGTACTTCATCAATGACCGAGCCATCCATGAGCTCTACAGGCGGACAGACGGGAGACCCCTTTTCCCCAACTTGCGGTATCTTGCATGGCATAGGGATGTAGAAGAGACGCAAGAACTCGTTGAGGCCCAGTCTCGGCTCCTCGACATCTTGGTTTCCCCGACGCTCACCGCTGTTGCACTCTGGCATCCCCTGTTTTCCCCAGAGGGCGTAAAGGAACACATTCGATGGGAATACATGTGTATGGGAGGGTATGATCCCGATCTCAAGAAGGTCATAAAGACATGTCCTGACCTGAAGGAGCTCCTCATCGGCGTCGACCTCGGACTTAGTCAGCTTCGCGAACTCTCGACATGCACCCGGCTCCGCACACTCCACTGCCAATTGGCGAACACGACGGCTGAGGTCCTCGAAGTGCTCGGACAGAACCCACATATCGAAGAGCTCCGCGGGGCCTTCGATTCAGATCGTCACGACAATTGCACACCGTGGATGTCTCTGATCCCCCGTCCTTTTGATCGCCAACTCAATAACGGCCTTTTCCCTGCTCTCCGTCGAATCCGCTTCTACGACTTGTACACATTCATACCCTATCTGACCGACCTTCTTCCCTCGATCGGCTCCAACACTCTTGAGGAGGTTTCGCTCTCTCACACCCACGCCCACACGCTGCCGGAGCACGTTGGACCCTTCGTCGAAGCCTTATGCGCACCCCGATACGCGCGCTCTCTCAGGACCGTCGACCTGAGTTTCACCTTCTACAACGCCGAGATGAATTTCAACAGCCAACACCCGATTGTCGCCGTCTCCTTCCATGACACATTTTCCTCTCTCCTCCAGCTCCGCCGTCTACATACCCTCAGCCTCTCCCTCTCTTACCTCCGCCTGTCCGTCTCAGACGCGGACCTGGACCTTATGGCGCGGGCGTGGCCGGACATCGTGACCCTCCGACTCGGGCACAGCTCCAGGAACGTGTGGGCGAGGACGGCCGAGCACGCGCGGGACACGGTGCGCCCCACCATGCCCGCGCTCGTCACGCTCGCCGAGCGCTGCACAGATCTTGCGTATCTGCAATGCGACGTCGTGCACGTGACCGAGGAGGACGTGCGCGCCCTCGGAGAGCTCTGCGCCGCCCGCGGGTGGAAAGGGACTGGGCTCGTGCGCGGGGAACAGGACCTTGTCAAGATCAAGACAGATCGCGGAGGCGCAGGGAAGAGGCGGCGGAGTGCGCCGCCTTTGATGTCGTGAAGTCTGGACGGTTTTCTCCTTCGAGCTTGGTGCGTGGCAGCGCGTGGTGCGCACACTCTGACTATTACCTTTCTACTATGCTGACGGGCATTGAACAGAGAAACATCAGATATATCTCGCCTAGGTACAAGTCAGCAGGGCTAGAAGCGTGTTCCGTAAGCTATGCAGCTTGCTAGAGCTCCTACTCCATCCTTGAACGCATAAACTGGCCTCTACCTCACCCTTAATGGCGACCAAGCGCAGAGGTCGGCAGAGGCAGTGACGCCCGATATCATCGCCTTCCTTTCCTATTCTGCATACGTTGCATCAGCGAACGAGCCCGTGCTTCCTAGTGTGCTCAATGTTTGCACCCTGAGGGTTGCCATGCAGCACGCATGGCTCGCCTCCGAATCTGCTAATGCGGCGCTTATGCTTGCCCGTGCGTGCGCCGAGCTTGCATGCTCTCCGCTCAGGGGAGGGACCAGGAGGACTGAGGCGCCGGTGGCCCTATCTGGACAGGGTTCGATCTAAAGGAGTGGACGTAGGAGTTCTTCACTAGCTAGAGGAGGGACGAGGAGGCATGCAGCGCACCGCTCTAAATGGAATTGGTGCTGAAGCGCCCACGCCGGGTGTCTCCGATCGGAGTTTCAACCCCAACAGTCGCCGGCTCGCGCCGTTCGCGCCATGGCGTGGACGGTTCTCGACTCATCCTACCGCCTGCTATGCGTCTATGGCGTCCTTCGCTAGGACTCGCAGGATAGCATGAAGGGGTAGCGCGGAGGAATATATTGGATAGCCATATACCAATGTACATCAATAGACGAATGATAGCGTACGGGAGAAGAGTCGCATGTCCAGAGACTCGGACCGCATGCATGCGACGGACCATGTCGCCGAGCTTCACGCGGTGAACCCTGGACGATGACGAGCTCTTCCAGCATGCTCCGTGGTAGCCAAACTGCGGGAAACGGAGAGAGGATGTGAGCGTGGTTCCCAACAGAATGAACACCAAAGAGACAACACTGAAAAGGCAAAAAACAAAACAAACAAACAATCAGGTCAGTAGGGAGTGGAGGGAGGGAGTTTAAAGCGAATCGGCGCGGAGGATGACGCTGCGCAGTGG
>FTLJ01001042.1:0-31210 GCA_900155495.1 Porogramme epimiltina
CCCCATGCCCGGCATGCAGTCCTCCCCGCCGACCACCCCCGGCCCCTCCATCTCCTCACGCACCTCGGCGACGTCGTCGAAGCGGCCGTACACGCCAGACGACTTCGACGAGCTCACCGACCGGCAGGGCAGCGTGGACAGCCAGCCGCCACCGCCAAAGAAGGAGCGGAAGAAGCGCGCCGCAGCGCGCAAGGGGTGGAAGGGCTGGGTGGAAGGCTCCCCGCCCCCCTCTGAGAAGCTCATCAACCTCGACGCGGTCACCGTGCTTGCGGAGCGCAAGACGCGCAGCGGGAAGAGCTTCGACGCCATCGGCACAGGGCGAGACGGATGGGTCTAACTCTGGTGCGTGCCCAGCCCTTCGTAGCGGTTCGATTCCGCTGAGACCTGCCCCAGGCCCTCGCATCTGCGAGTTCTCCTGTGCTGTCCATCCGCTCCAATGCGTCCCCTCTCCCGCCGCCGCCCCCCGTGGGGCCCCCGTCTGATGCAGATATCGAACACGCATATATTCCACGGCTCGTTTTATTCCCCCCCCTTTCCGTGCGTCCGTGTGGCGAACCGCTCCTTTCCCCTGGGCTGGATTCTTGGTCATGCTCGCTCGCTGTATATGTTGGCAGGGTTTCGCTCGTCCGCGCTCCGTTCAGGCTCATGCAGTCTCTTGTATACATATGTGGGTAACCGTTACGAAGAGCTCGCCATGGTAATGATCAATGTACATATACACTGGTCGTCACTGCGCGACGGCGCGGAGGGCCCCGCCCCCCGCCCGTCGCAGTGTTTGTCTTATCCACCCGCGTGTAGCCGCGACTGGACCGAACGTGTGTGCGTGCGTGCTGCAGCGTGCCTCCGGCCGTCCGTCCATGTCGCCTTGTGCGAGAGGAGCGCGCCGCCAGTGCTCGCAGGGACGAGCCGATCGGTCTTGTTCGATGGCGGCGGGGGCGCCGTGCCTCGAGGCGACCAAATACCCCCCCGGTGGGAGCGAACACACACAACCTGGACGGCCCGCCACCAGCGTGCGTCGGCGGCCCCACGAAGGTGGCGCAGAGCGGAGCGTCCGCGCGGGCGCGGGAGCCGTCGTGGCGCGTCTCGAGGCGGACCGCTTGCGGTGACGCTGTGGGGTGCCGAGATTGACTCGATAGAGCCAATCTGCCTTCCAGGCCCCCCGCGCGGCCGGGCGGTTGCGCGCGCTGCGGCACAGTCTGGCCTGCTGGCGGCTGCGACGCGTCGTCTGCGGTGCGCGACGGTGGGCCCGTCGCCGCTGCAGGAGGATGCGGGGGGATGCGCGCGCGCTCTGCGGGGGGCGCGCTGAGCCTGGGCGAGTGTTGGGGGCGCGGGAGCGTGGAGGGGCGAAGGGGGCCCAGGAACGGCGTGCGCGCTGGAGCGATCGCGCGGGATCTTCCGCGGAATCTGATGCGAAAGGGGTGGCGAGTCGCCGAGCGCGGCCTGCCCGATCGGGATAGTGTGTTTGGCGCGGCGCACGGGCGCCCCGCCCCGTTGTTCCTTCCGTCTTCACCGCCACCTCCCGCCCCACGCCAGCCAGCCCGTCTCCGTCGCCGACGCCGAACGACTTGCCTCCCTGCGCACCACAGGACGGCGGTGCCGCACGCCTACGCCCGCACCCAAAGCCGCCGCTCGCGGATTGCACGGCGCCGACCGGCCGACCGACCGAACCGACTGCCACCGCACGCCCGCGCGTGCACCAGCTCACGGGCGATGCTGACGCACATCCCCTTCCCGGCGCTGCCGGTCCCGCCGTCGTGGTTCCCGGGACACATGCTCCAGTTCCAGCGCATGCTCCCCGCCCTCCTCAACAAGACCGACGTCGTCCTCGAGCTCCGCGACGCCCGCCTCCCGCTCACCAGTATCAACCGCAACTTCGAAGGTGCGTGCGCCTTTCCCCCGCCCCCTCCGGCCTTCCTTTTGTGGGCGCCTCGCTCGCTCCTCCTGGTTTCTTATCGCTCGACCATCGGCGGGCTCATTAATCGCGATTCGGGGCGCCTCCGCATGTGTACTCGGGGGCGATGCGCCCGTCCATCCTACGTTGCACCGGTCTTGTCTTCTGGATTGCACAACTGGCGTAGTTGGACGTGCCGGATAATCTCTGGGGTGACATTCGCCGCCACTGGCGTCCCGTCCAGCCGTCTCCATATGGCTACTCTCTAGCGGCGGGCGCGGAGAGCGGAGCCCTGTGGGCGCCGCTCGCCGCTGCTCCTGGTGGAATGCCTAGAAGGTGGATTTGGCTTCAGCTAGCCCCCCATCGATCTGCCGGGCGCACGTCTTGACGTTTCACAGATGTGCGCAGCTGGGACCTGGCGTGGCGGGTTGCCCCACCCGGAAGCGCCTAAGACCATCTATCCTGGCCCACATTATGATGATGCGAGGCTAACCAGCCAGCGCCCCGTGGTGCGTATGTCCAAGCGTAAACCGAAGGCGTCCGGCAGATCATCCAGCATTCCGCCTAGGACGCTCTGGGCCACCCTTTTTTCGGACGCCCCATTTGGCCACATCACGCTGGTGTACGAGACAGACAGGCGAGCCAAATTGGCGGGGCGGGGCGCCGCGGCGTGGCATTCCGCTGGTACGAGGATACCAGGCATCGACAGCGCTCGGGCACCATGGCGGCCCACCACGCCTGGGTGGGAGGCAGGCGGTCAGGAATGGGGCAGTGGCGCGCGGCGCATGATACTTGGAAACCGCGGTGCGCCGCGAGAATAGCCTGTGCGCCCTTGTCTCGTGTGAGGCGCGGGCGTACGGGATCCCCTTCTACGCAGTGCGGCCCGACACCCTTCTCTTCCTCGACGTCGGTATGCGGATCGTCGGACTGGAGGCGTACAACATCCACGGGCCGTCTGCCCTTGTCTTCCCGCAGGGTGATGCTTCCTCGTCGGCCATTGCGAGGGGCCGCAGACACGCCGTCCGGACGCCGACGATGCCTACCTACACGCGCCCGCGCCGATCACCCAACAGTGGTCAAATTTCGCCGCTGACAGATGATGCTCTCTCCCTCTGCCGCCCTCGCGCGCCAGCCAGCCCGGGGGGCGCGCGGCGGCTTCTATCGCGTCCATTCAGCGAAGCGGGCTGCTCCGCGAGGGAGGGCCCGCGCGTGCGGGCGCTATAGATCCCGCGTCGCCGCATGCGGATGTTCGCAAGGGTGGCCGTCGGATGCGCCGCTTCCGCTAGGCACAGCATCCGTTGATGCCTGTTGTGTCCTGATGGCCTTGTACGCCCTCCGCCGCTGCGAGGTGTAGATGCGTTTCGCGGTGGAGAGGCAATCCGCCGGACGCTGGGTGTGCGAGCCGTGGGCACAGTTGAGGTTCGAGGCAGGAGGTGGCTCCGGCTTCTAGCGAGCTCCGGCGCTCCGACCGGCCAGTCCACGGACTCACCGCAATATCCTTCCACCCATTTATCTGGTCCACACCGGCGGAATGCCGTACCTCTCCTATGGAACGGATATTCTGAGTCTGCTATGTGGGTCACTGTGGGGCACGGTTGTCTCTGGCCTTAACTCCGTCCACTCCGCGTGAATATTCCGCACTGGATGAATATTTTTCTTTTTTCTTTGGCACCCTGCTTGCTTGTGGCTATACTACTGTGTTGGCTCCGGCTCTGGTCGCTGTTTGGACCTGAAACCGCCGTCATCCGCAGCCATCCGCACACTTCTATCAAGCATTTTCGCCGTCTTCCGATCCCGGACGCACGCTGACAAAGATCCCATCCCAGGTGTGCTGCAGAAGTGGCGGCGCGAGCGAGGGGCTATCGGGTCTTCTATCCTGCCTCAGGACGGGTTAATGGCTGGCCCCAGCAGCGCCCCGGTCTGCGAACGGGTCGTCGTCTTCAGCAAGCGCGACCTCGTTCCGGAATGGGGAATCAAGGTTGGCGACCGGGCTGGGATCTCGTCTGCGCGGTGATACTGATCTTTGCCTTACCGCAGCCATTCCAACGGGCTATGGCGACTAAATACCCCGACCAGAAAACTTTTTTCGCGTCGTGGAATAGGGCGCGCGACATCAAGGCCTTGAACGAGCTGTTAGTTAGTACGTCTGTTTGACGGCCTCGTCTCCATGGTAAAAAACCCTTACATCGCACATAGACCTCGCAAAGGCCCATCCGTACCGGACGGAACTCAACGTTCTTGTTGTCGGAATGCCTAACGTCGGCAAATCGACTCTGTTAAACGCCCTTAGGAACATCGGTATACCAGGACGTGCGTAGCGTCCATTCCGGTGATTTTCTGTCGCTCAAACCGGCCTCCGGCACATCTCTGGCACGCAGCGACACCAAAAGCCCTCCGGACGTCCGCCCAGCCGGGGATGACCCGCGTGATCTCGACGCGACTTAAACTCTCGACCGACCCGCTCGTCTACGCCTACGACTCGCCCGGCGTGATGCTCCCCTTCCTGGGGAATGGCGTCAAAGGCGCGGAACGCGGGGTGAAGCTAGCGCTCATTGGTCCGTGCGCCCTCCCCCCATTGTTTGGCTCGCCGCTGACGTACGTACGCCCCCCTCCCTCCCCTCCCGCGCGTGGGAACCGCCAGCCGGGATCAAAGAGGGCTTGTACGACACCGAGGCGCTCGCGGCGTATCTGTTGTACCGGCTGAACGTGCTTGACCCGGTCGGTGAGTGACCGTCCACCTCGCAGCGGCCGTGCGTGCGTGCGGGCGTGTGTGCGTGCATGCGCCATGCGTGTGCATCACCGCATGCAGGTCGCCTGGACAGCTCGCTGACCGCCGCTTTGCCCGCTTCCCGCTCGCCTTCCATCCGTCCATCCATCCACCCACCCCTTCTGTGACTCCTGTCTCCTTTGCCGGCGGACCCACCCGCCACACGCACAGCCCCGGCGTACCTCGCGCTCCTGCCCGCCGGCACGCGCCCGCTGCTCGACCTGCACGAGTTCCTCGCGCTCCTCGCGCAGCGCCTCTGCATGCTCAAGCGCGGCGGCGTGCCCGACACCGCCCGCGCCGCGGTGTGGTTCCTCAAGTGGTGGCGGGACGAGGGCGGGCGCGCGTCCGCCGCGGCGCCCGCGCTGCCCAGCTACCCCCTAGGGGAGACCCCAGGCGCGGGCACGGGCGCGGGCGTAGAGGCGTACCGCCGTGGGTGGGGCTTCGACCTCGAGTGGGACGTGCGCGCGGGCGAGGTGGGGGGCTACGACGAGGCGGCGGTGCAGGCGAAGATGGAGGCGTGCATCGACGCGTTCGCGGCGGGGGCGCTCGAGGAGGAGCGCGAGGGCGGGGCGGTGAGCGCGACGCAGGAGAAGAAGCGGGCGAAGGAGGCGCAGAAGACGAAGCAGCGGGCGCGGGCGCGTGCGCGGCTCGCGGCTTCGCGGGGAGGATGAGTGATTCGTGGTGCGTGTTTTTTTTTCGTTGGGTGGCGGGTGGCGGAGATGCTGACTTGGGAGGTTTATTGCAGGTGGGATTCATTGCGTTCACACGTATACACTTTACATTGGCTGGCCGTCATAATGCAGTGCTTCATACCCCGTTCTCCGAGGCAGTCTGCCAGCAGGAGACTCATAGAACAGTCGAAAACGGTGATATCTTCCTTCCATGCATGTAGCTTCTGACGATGAGACTTTCCAAGCTCCAACACCAGGCCCGTTGCCACGCCGCGGAGTTCTTCACAGCTCTAGACCTGCCTCCCTGACAAGCGCCGCTGCCCTTGGGGAACGGGGCGTAATCTTGCACAGGAATGGTTCCGGGGCCCTAGCGCTGCTTCGTCAGACGCTGCCAGGACAACGGCCCCGCACGCGCGGCACTCACGACAACGTGCAGTCAAAATCGACCCTCCGGTCGATTTTCTCCGGCCGGCCGTCAGCGCCGGTGCGGGACTGGATGTCGAAGACGTGGAGGAACGACGCGATGAAGATGAAGAGCGCGTCCGTTGCGAAGTGGCGGCCCGGACAAACCCTGCCGCGAAGCCCGCGCGCGCGGGCGGTGGGTGAGCGTTTCGAGTTCCCACACGGGAGGGATGATCCGGAAATGACGCACCTCCTCCCGAACCCGAACTGCAGGCGCGACGGGTCTTGAGCGGCTGTAACCGAGCTGCCGTCGTTCATGAACCTCTCGGGCAGGAACACCTCGGGCTCGGGGTACGCGGTGGGGTCGCGGGACATCGCCCTGCGCCGTTCCGGTCGTTCAGAAAGCTTTGCGGCATTTTAGGGTTCTCGGCTGCACTCACCAGCAATTCGGGATCAGCACCGTCCCTGCGGGGATGTGGTAGCCGTCGTAGACATCGTCCTCGAAAGACTTGTGCGGTATGCCGAGGGGAACCACAGGGTGCCACCTCGTCGTCTCTTTCAGGATGGCGTCTATGTACGGGAGCGACTCGCGGTCCGCGAAGTCGGGGAGACGGTCTGGCCCTACTACAGCGTCCAGCTCCGCCTGGGCCTTTTTCTGCGCTTCGGGATGCGACACGATGGCCAAGACGAACGCCAGAAGGGTGCTGACTGTCTGATGACGAGCATTTGAGGAGACGGGGTCAGAGGCGGTAAGGAGGGTGGGGGCGTACCGTATCAAACGCCGCTATATGAAACGGCCATTGGGTAAGTTTCACATGCATTTTAGTTTCCGGCTTTACGGACCAACATAAGCGACGCCGATGATATCCTTGTAATGCTCGATGTCCTCTGAAGGCATCTCCCGCCCTGTAGAGCCGTAAGCCTTGTCCATCAGCCTAGATGTTATAGACGACTTTGCTGATCCTCGTGCCTGCGGACAGGGGAAATATGTCATGATATTTATAAATGGGTTTCTCCGCCGCAGCCTGTGATTAACCCAAACGTACCATCCCTTCGACGGCTGCTTCGTATGGCACATCACGCAGCGTAGTTAAATCGTCTTTCCATTGGAGTGCATTACGCTTGAAGTTTGCTCCAGGGAACCATGCGGGTATGTGTGCAAGGAAGGGGAAGAGCTCCACGAGGAAGCGCCCAGGTGCTGCGACCTCGCTGAATATTCGTGCCCCTTTTTGGACGATGGTCAAATATCTGTTGTTCTCGTCTTCGACTTCCATGCCGTAGACTACGTCCATGATGGTGGCTGATAGGGTGCTACGGGGCCCCCTATTAATGAGGCAGGATGTCGACTTTCTCGGGAGGAAACGCACCCTCTAACATGGGCGTAGAAGTCATCTGGTGTATCGAGCAGCCTGTTCAGGAATTTCCTTGTCCCCCTTAAATGCGCAGGCTGGTATACGCCAACAGCACCGGGGTGGAAAAGGTCGTGGAACGAGCGGCGGCAGCGCTTGAGGGTGGCATTGTACCCAAGCAATGTGAACTCCCACATCAGCCCGACCCTGTGAGCACGGACCACGCGTGCAATGAGCCCCTAAATGCCACCGTTGTCACCCGCATACTCACAGTTCTGCCATTACCAATCGCGGTCTGTCGGAGGTATTTGCAGAGCGAGTTTCCAGAAGCGCTATGGCGGCATCGTAGGATTCTATCACTACCGTGTGTTGTCCAAAAACGTCGAGGTACATTACTCCGCCTGTCAGGTGTTCGGCGTGCGGCGGTGTGAGAATCAGGCAGACGGCAAAGTTTGATAGTTGCCCACCGTGCTTCTTGCTGAGCTCATGAAGTGCTGGAGCCATGTTCTTAGTGGGCATATGGAGAAGATTACCAATGATAGGAAGAGGCTTAGGCCCCGGCGGAAGAGGGAGGGTGGAGAAAGTGCGGCCACGACCAGCACGAAGATAGGCCCATGTCAGGAGACCAAGAAGAGCGAGGGCCCAAAGCCCAGCATGCCCGATATGGAACATAGGCTCCATACCCACCGAGCGACCTTGGGGAAGGAGGTGGCAATGAATGAGTACCCGGGCGGGATTTATACCACCCACGGGCAAGGCTGTGGTGTGAGATTAAACTTTAGCACTACCTTGAAGTAGGAATTAACCTTCCCAGGTAGTGACTGTCGACCCTTGAAAGGTATGGCTTGGCGGGGTTTGTACGAACATGGCGTGTCGATTAACGTAGGTAGCTCCGTGTGTCTGCCGGACGTCGGAGCAGAGGATGGGCGCATTGTCTCCACACCGCGGCATTCCGTATGATTGGCCCACACCTTTCACAAAAAGAAGGCGTGCTCCTCGGGTGACCGGCAAATAAATGGGGCTAAGGGGGGGAAGTATGACGTATTTGGCGTCAGCTGATGTTTCAACGCCGAGTGTGCTAGAAAGGGCACCCGCGAAGGGATTAGCTGTCACGGCTCTACTGCCATTAGGATGCCTTCTTTTAGGTTTTGGACCAGAGCGAGATGAACGGGATGTACCTTACGGCCTGAATTAAAAAGTCTGTGAGAAATCATGGTACATAGGATGTCAGATATTGGATCCTTACCGGCTGGGGACACCGCTGTTAGACAACCTGACTTAATGGCGGCGGGGCACGAGGCTAGAAAATATACCTAGGTCACCAGAAGCTTATAGATCGTTGTTCGACGTCGAGGTTCTATCCCCTGTGGGGAGCATCAAATACATGATCATCATCCAGATATACAACTACTGATATCCTACGCATTGCTATCTACTGTGACAGATTTTGCACCGCCGCTCTACGCGGTGGTGTCAAGTTACATACAACCTAAAGTTTCATCTACAAGGAAACTGAGACAAACAAGGTACCGGCGGCAACCGAAGCTCGAGCGTCATCTAGGTGGGGACGTGCCGCACGCGAGGAATAAGAGCCCACACTACGATCATGGTCGACATCATCGACACGATGCTGCAGTGGGTAATACGTGTCAGACAACCGCTAAACGAAGACAATGAAACAGCGCAGCACTTACAAGGGCTGGAGACTGGCGATGCCGAACTTTGACGCGAGCACACCCGTGATGAAGGGCAGCACAGCAGACCCCGCCTGGCCGACGCCTGCAATATAGCCCATGCAGCCGGTGAGAAGCCAACGCGGGAGGATTTTGGTCCCATGGTTGAGGAGAATTGGATACATTGGCCCGAGTAGGAGTCCGGTGAATGCGACCGCAACTGCATTCTCTACCAATGAGGGCACGACCCACACGGTGACTTCCAGTCTAGTATAGGCAGATCAACGCAGTCAATGACACGGCAGCGCGACGAGAAAATTTGGGGTACGCACTGGATAGCGATGAGTGCATACAGGAACAGCGCTCGCCGTTCGCCGATCTAACAGCTGAGGTCAGCTATATGAGTAATAGCCCGGTCTTCCAACTTACCTTTCTGTTTAGCCACATCAAGAGAATTCGGCCAAGCATGAGACCTAGAGTCACGCTCAAAACACGGTTGAAACGGAGAACTGTAGACACGGCGTACCTGCAAAGAAACCAGAGGAGATGTATCCGGAGCTAGCTGTCCCATGGCGCTTTTCTTGCACGTAGGTCACACTCCAGCCTAGGACCTCGCCGTAAGTCACCGCATTGAAGGGTTACTAGAAGATAAACGTACTGCCAATAGTGACCTCCACACCGACGTAGATCAGAGAGAACATGGCCATAATGTGGACTTCACGGATGTTGAATATTTGCTTGTATTTGTTCGTAGAAATCTGGTCCGGATCCTCGCGGAGGTCTCCCGACTCCGCCAAGAGCACTGCACGACCACAATATCGAGGATCAACACATGTATATACCCCTGCAGCGGTAAAACACCCACCTTCCTGGCGCTTCCCGCGAAAAACGTAGATTAGGAGGAGAGTGGCGATCGTACTGCCGGCAACAGATACAAGGAAGTGGAAAGACCAGTGCTTCTTTGTGGAAAAGACGGTCGCGACCAAGGGTGCCGTTAGTGCCCCGAGACCTGTATTACGGGGATGCATGCCCGTGCGCGCACGATGACTGCCTGGTGAACGACAGATCGTGACTAATGTAGACATAAACGTACCATAAGATGCGTGCAAGAATCCCAGCTTAGTGGGCACATTCAGACGCGAGCTCGCGACAAACCCGTTCGCGTGCGCGTTTTGGAGCGAGATCCCAAACCCACTGACCACGTACGCGAGGCACATGATCGGGAACGGGCCTCCGGGCACGATCATCACGTACGCAATGAGTTGACACGCGGAGCCTGAACGTTGTGGGCGTCATCAGTAGCGGAAGCAGCGAAGGGTCGGAGACGGCGGGTTCTCACCCAAAACAATCATCTAAGAAAGGATTAGACTATGAACACGTAAAAACGCTGCCCATCGATCACTCACTTTTCCGAACCCGAACCGATCAGTAAGGTACACGTTTGCAACCGCGCCCGACAGGTATCCCTTGGATGCTACGATAAGCCATGGTTGTAGGGAGAAACGCCCTGCACTCACCACGGCGTTGCAGATGAAGATGAGCGAGACCACGGCGAATCCAATCTGCGCACGCGGTCAACACGAACGCATTCCCCTGCCGTCCATCCCAACATCCACCCTTCGTCGACACTCACGTTGTAGTACTGTTGAATGCGCGGCAGCAGCGGGCCATTCGTACCGTCGTTCCACCCATTCATGAAGATCGCGATGCAGAGCGTGACGAAGTTCCGCATAACTTTCCGGGAGTCGACCGGCTGCTCCTCGAGCGCGGGCGCCGTCGATGCCGCGTCATCGGGGTCGATGACCGACGGCGCGAGCGAGCTCGGGAAGCTCGGCGCGATCTCGACGTCGACGTCGCGGCCCTTCGCGTCCTTGTGGAACACGACCCGCGCGCCGGGGTGCTCTGCGATGACGGGCAGCTCGATCGCCTCCGGCTCGAGCGCGGGCGGGGAATCGAGCGGGCGCATGCGCGCGAGCTCTGAGCGCCGCCGCACACGCTCGCTGTTGAGCATTTTCGGGATGTCCAGAGAGGAGGCCGAGCCGGAGTCGCCTGTGTCGAGCGCGGAGCCCTCCATGCGGCGGAGCGCGGCCATGCGCGCGGTCGGGGCGTCTGCGAGATCGCGGTCGTCGATGGTGATGTCTATGCTCGAAGGGCGGAAGGATGGTCCGGCAGATGACGAAGACGCCATTGTTGCGCCTAGAGAGCGGGAGAGGGAGGAGGGGGGGAGAACGGTGAAGACGAATGTCGAGAGGAAAACAGAACTCGGCGTCCTCCGTTCGCAAATGCTTTTGTACATCGGCACCGGCCAATGAAACTGATCTAGCCGAGGCACGTAATCGTCACCATTCCCCTGTTCCAGGCGAAGCAGCCGGGGAAAAACATGACTTCCGCGTGCCCCGCGGTGGTGGCGGCGAGAGGATGTGGAAATCGGTCCGGCGGTCCGACCGGAGAGCTCCGAGACCCTCGTACAGAGCCCGAATTGTACCATCGAAGGCACCCTCGTACGCGTTCTTTTTTTCGCCCCGAGCCGTTCTTGCGGGAGAAGGGCCACAAGAACCGGTAGGCCATTCAGGCTCCAAAGTACTTGGGTACTGTTCGCAGCCAAGGTCGCGATCTCCGGCCCTTCAGGGGCGTCTACGATCGAGTGGCGGCTGGCATGGGCGATTACTCCGAAGTTACTGCGAACACTTGCACATCCAGGAGGGACATGAAGACGACTTGCTATACAGACATCAAATAAGGTCTGTATCGACCTAGCTACTCGAAAAAGTCTAGCCTGCTACTTTTCACCGACAAGGTCGGCTACTTCTTGACCCCATCGCGCGAGCGTTTCACCGTCTACGAAGTCGTAAGCATGTTCTTTCTCTGCCTACAATAAGATATGAGCAACTGGCATATTCGGAGGAAACGCAACTCACAGTACGCAGGAGAAGTTTCTTCTGAGCCTCATCGGTCCTACAGGCAACTATAGTCGACTGCTTGTCTCCTTTCGTCGGGCCCTTGCCTCGGCCATGGAACACAAATGACTTCTTCACGTCCGACTGCTTGTGCACCTCGGTCTTCTCATCTAGGGCGACGCACAGGACACGAGGTAAAGTGGTTAAAAGAAGCGCACAAGGGCGCGGCTGCTTCAACAAACCACGACGGAAAGTGGATCGCGTCAAAGCGGCGAGGTGAATAGACTCGTCCTGTGATAGAATGTCAGACCTGTGAACGGACGAATGGACTCTGAATTAGCGGCGTGAACTGTCAGAGGAAGATACGCCATACCAATCCTCAGCGGCGAGTTTTGCGTCGCCAACGTCTAGTGTTATTCGGGGGACACCGTCCGCAACTCCCGGGGCCGCTATCTTGACCCCATATGCCGCCTCTATGACCTCTGTTAGAGCCGCATCTGGTGGTATGTCGGCCGATGGCACCGGTATAGAGGCAGGTCCCTGTGGGAGGGAGTCGCCGTTAGGGGGTCCGATACTTGCGAGGCTAAAGTCGTGAACAACGTTGTCCCAGAGGTCATCGTCATCGTCGTCGTCTTCAGTCATGGCGTGAGATGATGGAGGGACAAGACCGGTCTCGGGCTGGACGGGAGGGTCTGTCCATAAGGTGTCCCAGTGTATACGGTCTTGCGCGAGGTCTGCGGACGACGTGTTGTCTCCTGAGAAGAAACGATGTGCTCGAAGTTCTGATGACGATGACTTTGGTTCGATGCCTATGCGGTCGGAAGGCTCTAATACCTGTGCTGTATTGAACAAAAGCCACCGTTGCAAGGACGAGTGTCACATACCAACAGTCGCTGTATAAGGTCTTTCGCGGAGTCATCGAAGCCGTCCATGAATATGTAGTCGAGAGCTTCGATTTTCCTAAAACTTTGGTAGTCGTTGATCGCTGCGAATGCCGGAGTCCCAACGACGAGGAAGTATATTGTGCAACCAATGGCCCAAAGGTCCGAGCTGCAAATAGCGGTGTTAGTCAACAACAGACGATTTTCATGGCTCGCGGACATGCCTATTGCTAGTTGTCTTCGAGGCTCTGTCGAGGAGCTCTGGGGAGACGTACGCCGCACTTCCGACAAATGTGCTAGACCGAGGTGCTTTGGAAGGCATTAGACTGTTATCAGTAAAGCGAGGTACGTGTCACTCACACAGATCGAGATTTTGAGCGATGTATGCCGAGCCGAAATCAGTCAACCTGACCCTCAAGTCGGCATCTAGTAAGACGTTCTCGGGCTTCATATCTCGATGCACAATGCCCTTGGAATGCATCCAGAGGATCGCATCTACGATTTGTGCGGTGTACCAACGGGCAGAAGCGAGATGCAGAGAGCCATACTTCCTAACCAAGTCGGAAAGGTCGCCGTTTGGTGCGAGCTCTAGAACAAAGTCTAGTGTAGGTTTGTGAGATCAATAGGGTGTTCACGTAATTCCAAATCTACTCACAAAGTGATGTCTCATCTTGGAATGCGGCATACATCTTCACAATACCCGGATGCGTCCCCGCCAGCTTAGCGAGGGCATCTTTCTCCACCGTCGCGTATTTGACCTTCTTCTGTCTAATCAATTGCGCTTTACTCAAGATCTTCACTGCGAATTGTTTGCCCGTCGCAGTATGCGTGGCCTCCATGACCTAGTGCGATCTGAGGACAGCCTTATCTCATCGGGGTATGGGACACGCACCGTCGACCATGACCCTGATCCTAGCTCCCTGTGGAACTCAAAGTCCCGAGGATGGGCCATACTAGGAGGCTTCGAAGGGGCCCCCGGCGAGGGTGATCCATTTGAGGCGGGTGTCGAAGTGCCCGGGGAAGGAGCTGGACGATCTGACGGCGGCCGTGGATCGTCACGAAGTTCTGCTAGGGCCCACGCCGGAGGATTGCTACCCGTAGTCGAGCGAGACGACGAAGCGAGGCCGTTGGGGAAAGACATGGCGAGAGTCGCGGGCGAAGGACTGGTGGACGCCGCGCGTCAGTATAGTCGTCCGATGTCGGCGGGATGGGTGGTATCAGGCATCACATCTTCAGAATGGGGGGAAGTTCCGGTGTCGGCTGTATTGAATGCGCATGCTCGCTATGCACGGCGAAGAACGAAGGGCCAAGGGTCTAGGCGAGGAGAGACAGGGGACGGCTGGTGCGGGGGCGGCCGTGCCCCACCGTCCGCGGCCAGTCCGCGGCTCACGGGACATGGGGCAGACGCGGAGGCGCCCGTCGTTCGTGACGCGCCCAGCGCGCGCCAAACTTCCTGCCCTTTGTTCTTCCTCTCCACCGCGCGCGCGACCAACCACCCTATCCTGTCCTCTTCCCACCATGCGCTTTCGGGCATATACCAGCGACAGTGACGACTCCGAGGAAGATGTCTCCATGGAACTCGCGCCGCCGAAGCGCGCGGCGAAGGCACCCGGCAGACACGACCACCACGACACCGCGATGAAAGACGCGACACTTTCGGATGGAGAGGATAGTGAGGAGACTTCAGATGGAGAGTACGATGGGCAGGAGGATGACGAGGAGGAGGAGGAGAGTGAGGACGACGACGAAGAAGACGGAGAGGATGAGAATGAGGACGAGGACGAGGATGAAGACGAGGATACGGATGGGGACAAGGACGAAGACGAGGACGAGAGGAGGAAGAAGGCGCACGATAATAAACGTCGCAGCGCGCTGCACTTGCCTGCCAAGACCGACCCCACCATAATACCATGGGCGAGGGATCTCGGCCTCGACCCACAGAAGATGCACGTTATGCAAACATCACTGTTCCGCATGCCGGAAGAAGAGCGTGCTCTCCAAGCCCTCAATGAACCACTCCCGCGCAGGAAGCTCCTCATCCAGTCTTCCCGTAGCCGCAAACATAGCAGGGACTCTGAGGGAGAAGGTCTTCGCGCTGACTCCCGTCAGGTACGTATTGACCTGTTTGTGTGCGTTAAACCATGCTTATGTGGCGGACCTATTTAGCGAGCATCTTTCGCTCATGACATCGAGCCAGAGCCATACAGACCGTCGCGCAAGTACGCCCGTGTCGAGAGTTCCGCTTCAGCTTTCGTGGGGCTTGAGAATGCCGTCGTGGACCAAGGGCTGTACCTCGGTCGCTCGTTCCGCGTCGGCTGGGGTCCGGGGGGCACCCTTGTCCACCTCGGCGACTTGTGCGGACCCTCGAGTAAACCGTGCGTAGCTTACCCCTCATTCAGTCGCTCCATACCGATCCCTGGACTCAGAAAATCCACCGCCAATGCATCGATTGTCAAGATTACCACAGTCCCAATGGTCGCCGCAGCCACTGCCGACGCAACGGCCCAAGCTGCGCGACTGCTCACTCACCATCTCAGCCACACAACTATCGAGGACGATGCGGACGGTGTGCCGTTCGCGAATCCATCTTCGACCCTCTCCTTTGCTTCTTTTGTCTCCCAATTCCCCTCCACCGACCAGTCATTCGAACCTACACTCTTCCGACTCGGCCACGCCTTATTCGACAAGATCAACTTCCGCATTGACAACATCCCTGATGAAGCAGTACGACAGCGCGTTGCGGACATCAGGCGCAAGACCGAACTTTCAAAATGGCTCAAGATGGCCGTCTCTTCGGCGATGGACTCCGACCTCCGTACTCAACTGGACGCCAAGTGGCATGGTACCGTGTTCACTCTGCTCACAGGTTACCAAATCGAGCGGGCCTGTGAAGCTGCGATGGACGGCGGGAACATGAAGCTCGCCTCGCTCATTGCCCAATGTCCCGGAGACGCCGCATTCCGCGCCGACCTGCAGGCGCAGTTGGACATCTGGCGCGAGCAGAAGATCGACGCACATATAGGAGAAGGCACACGCAAAATCTACGCCCTCCTCGCGGGCATCGTGGACACATTGGAAGGCTCCCATGGCAGCGGAATCGAACAGTGCCCAGACGTGGATCTCGCGAAGGGTCTGGACTGGAAGCGTGCCTTCGGTCTCCACCTTTGGTTCGGCATGCCCATGGACGCCTCAATTACAGAGGTGTTCCGCGCCTACAACGACCTATGGGAAGCCAATTCTTCCAGCGTCGCGCCACCTTCGCCCTGGTTCAAAGAGCGCCCGTCCCCTGAGCAGGCGGGCCCGAGTTGGACGTTACCCTCGACCGCTGAGCCACCAGACGCGCTCTACTCCCTCATCAAGCTCTTCGCCGATCCGGAGTGCAGTTTGTCCACCATCCTCTCGCCGTTCTCGTTCAGCACGTCTCCGGCGGACTATCGCCTGCCCTGGCACCTGTACATCATTCTATCGCGTTGCCTCCGCATTCGCGACCTCGCGGATCGTGACACGCCCACGCGGAGCACGGCGGAAGGAGACGAAGAAGATATTGAGGGTCACAGCCCGAGCGCGGACCTTCTAGCGAACAGTTATGCGTCACAGTTAGAGCAATTGGGCATGGTGCAAGAGGCCGTATTCGTATTGTTGCACCTAGAGGGCTCCGCCGGGTGAGTATCGGTCTTTGTCTCGTCGGGTATAAGCTCGTTGACAATCGCCGCTGATAGACGAGCGGAAGCGGTCAAAGAACTGCTTACGCGGTGCGCGGCGAAGCTCGACGACTGGGTTACCCGCGGGCTCGTCGGCAGCCTTAAGCTGCCCATGGCATGGATCAACGAGGCTAAGGTACGATTGTTCTCTGGCGAGGAATATCTGTACCCACGTCACGGCTCCCAGGCGATCCACGCGCTCGACTCCGGCAAGGTCTATGAAGCTTACGAACTGTACCTCGCGGCCGGCATGTACGACGCGGCGCACAATATTGCGGTCCTCGAGCTCGCGCCGGAGGCCGTCATCCGGCAGGACCTCATGCTCCTCCGGGAGCTCTTCGACGCATTCGAGGGGCACCCCGTCGCCGGGTGGTCCGTCCGCGGCAAGGTATACCATTTCCCGCCCGCCTAGTCCTGCATTACACTATGCTGAACGGCGTCCGTTCCCCGCCTTAGGTCTTCTTGGACTACGCGATGGCCCTCATCCGGCTCCCACAGCTCCGCGACCGGCTCCTGCACGGGCACGGGGCGCTCACTGCGGACGAGGCTGCCGAGCTAGACCAGCTCGCGCGCAGCGTGCCCAGGCTGGTCAACCTCCTGCCCGACGTTCTGCCTGACCGGTCGGACGCGCGCCACAACGCCGCTCTGACGGAGATGACCAACCGGCTGGTGCACGACCTCGACAGGGTCAAGCCCCTCGCGATAGTACGTCTCGCCCCTCTTTGTTTGTTTTTCTCCGCGTGATCGCGTGTGCTGACTCGTGTGTGGGCAGGCGCAGACACAGGTCCGGACGCCGTTCTTCGCGGAGGCGACGCGCACGAGGAACCTCCACTCGACGATGTACGAGAAGTTCCTGCGGACAGTGGAAGTGGCGTGATCAGCGCTTCTGTATGTACCGTATTATGTATCTTTCTCCTTTTAAATTGTAGGACGCCGCGGGACAATGTTCACACTGTATCTTCAAGGTCATCGCATACTACTTGTCAGATACTACAAGATGTTGCTCAAGTGATGAGGTAGCGAAAGCGTGTATGGTGTTTGCTACCTTGGTGTCCGATGCCACCTCCGAGTGAAAACGACCTCCTCTATAAGGCATCTGCTCACACTGAACAGATTCAAAGCACGTAACACCGTGGCTACATTTGGGGTAGAGATGTTGGTATATGGAGCCTATCAGGTCGGAAGAAACAATATTTCGCGTACACAATCACCACGATGACTTTCCCTTCTCCTTCAGATGGCAAGTCACATTCCAAAACATCGTGTCGGTTCAGCATCTAATAAGACGCTTACAGGTCGCATCATGTGCCTCGGAGTCCCAGAACGCCCGACGGTGATCATGGGCTCATCCAATACGGCGATCGTCGTCATGAAGTTCATCATGGCGAGAAACAGGCGTATCTCGGCGGATTCGGACAGACGTGAACTCAAAGTCAGTATCATGCGGGCGTCCGCGCTCCAACGAAGCTGGACTAACTTCAAATAGTACCGCACGACGCTCTAGAACCTCACCCAGCGTAGCGCCGCGCGCCAACGCCACCTCGATGGACTCCACGTACAGACCACGGTGGTGCTGCTAAGCAGTTCTAGTGCGGGCTGCTGATCAAATCCGCGGACTTCCGCGAGTGAGCGCGCTCACTGATAAGCGCACCGTGTGTGACCTAAGTAGGTCCGCTATCTGCAGAGGAGTTTGTTGGGCTGATATCCTTCAATTGCAGGGTTTTAGGACCTCCGTGGTCGGGACCCGAGGCATGGGCGTCGTGGGCAATGGCCACGAGTACATACATCGCAATTGCAGAACAAGACTTGCACGCCTTCTCTCGCATCACTGCCCCGGGTAAATACCATTAAAAACTCCCCGCTCTGGCGTGCGCTCTTTCGTCATTCCCTAATGCTTTTACTGTGCGCCATGCTGCGAGTGGGCCGCAGACAGCATATAGCGCTGCTGTGAAAACACTCGTCCGTGTGATTTCTGCAACGTGTGGGCGCAGGGGACGCTGATCGTATGCTGTGCTCGGCAGTCAATCATCTCCATACTACAGGCGCCGTTATAACGACAATGAAGACACCTTCAGGTGTGGCGTATGCAGCCTTCTGTGAAATGCCTGCTTAACATACCCTTAGCAGACCTCCAAAATACAATAGTGGGGGCAGTCGCTCGACCAGACTGATTCTACATGCTCAATCACTGCGATCCTGAACCATAGTTCACGACTCGGAATGCCATTCATGCCTCATCCCGAGTGCCGACATTATACCGCAATGGTACGTTGACTTTGCCCTGTATCACACCTTTTGATATATATCGTGCGACCCCTCTATCAACCCGAATCACTGTATGTCCGTGCAGGCGCCCTTCCTGTATCAAGAACGAACGTCTCGCTTGGCGAACCGAGAGGCGCTGACACTTTCATGACATCGGTATTTCACACCTTTGACGTCGAATCTACCCTCAGCGCCAACGGGTCACCTGTGGCGCTTCGTTCAACGATGTCCCTCGACACCGGGCTGCGTACGTCAAAGAAGTCCTTGAGTCTAGCGCTGATAGCTCCGCTCTAGTTGGCAGCAGACGTTGCGCGTCCCTTACGCACGGGATGCCGTCCCATCCTCCAAAATCTCAAGATTTGGTCAGAATGCCGCCGGCTGAATAAGACTGCTGCTTGACATACAAACACTAGCAGGGTATATCCTGGGAGGAGAACAAGTTGTATATTTATCCCCCTCTGCCCGCGCAACTCCGGAGGCCGGCATCGAAGTTCTTCTCAAGAAAAACGTGCGATCTTTTCGGATCCTCTAACAACGGCGGCAGTTGGCTGCAAGGAGCAACAGACCAGGCGAGGCGCTAGTACCAAGGATCCATACCTTGATTGGCGAGTGTTTCTTTGGCACCTCATGACCGGTCAGACTGCTTATCTGACAGCAGCCTGAGGAATACAAATACCCTCCATCCGATGAGGCACAGCAGCATACGAACATGACCTACGTTCAACCTGCAGACCTCCTTCTCCCGCTGCTCCTGGGTCTCCTGGTCTGGGCTGCTCTGCGCACCCGTGTGCGCTCCCGCCTTTCGGTATCTCCCTTTCCTCCCGGCCCGAAGCCGCTCCCAATCATTGGGAACCTCCTTGACATGCCTACCAAAAATATGGCGCCGCTACTACATGAGATGGGGAAAAGGTACGGTGAGTAGTTTCCCTCCTATTTCACCATTTTACACTTCTGAAGTAACGCCGAAATGGCATCTGTAACTTAGGTGAATTAATGTACCTCAACGTCTTTGGGCAACCTACGTTAATAGTCGACTCATACGACGCGGCGTTCGGCCTCCTCGAGAATCGCTCTTCTAACACGTCTGATAGGCCACGTCTCGTCATGGGAGAACTGTGAGCACCAAAGTAAATCATCTATCCCTGGCGCACTGAACAATTTTGCCACTCTTGCTGCACAGGACTGGGCTAGATTGGGAGTTCAGCCTCGTCAGTTACAACGCGACGTGGAAGCGCTGCCGCCGCACCTTTCACGACCACTTCCATTCCGGTGCGGTCGCGGAGTACCGGCCGAACCATGTTCGCGCGGCGCACAAGTGGCTCGCCAAGTTGCTCGAAGACCCGCGTAACTTCCGCACACACGGTAGGCGGTGAGAACGAGAACATCCACGGTCCCGACCACGACGCGTGCTGATGTCGCTCACAGCGCCCTTGGAGCGACAGTCATGGATGTCGTGTACGGCATGCAGGTCGTAGACGAGAACGACAAATACGTCTCCATCGCGGAGAGGGGCGCGGCGGTCTTCAGCGAAGTCGCCGCCCCGGGTCGCTTTTTGGCGGAACTTTTCCCTTCCCTCGCGTACGTGCCGGCGTGGCTTCCCGGTGCCCAGTTCAAGCGCGACGCAGCAAAGTGGGCGCGGGACCTGGTCGCACTGAGGGAGGTGCCGTGGGGCGCTGCTATTGGCGCGATGGTATGGTGACGCGTTCCGTCTGGAGTAATACCCATCTTGATATTTCTTTCAAGGCGCATGGAACCGCGAAGTCTTCTATAGTCTCGAAGTTAATGGACAGCTTATCTCGTGAAGACGAAAAGGTAGCGCAAGAAGACATAGAACATTTCAAGGATGTTATTGGGATCGCGTATGTCGGTAGGCGTGTTCTCATATGATTAAACTGGGCAATTGACGCATTACACACTTTTCCTGCGCAGGGGCGGTCGATACAGTGCGTATTTCTCTCTTCATCGGTTTGTAGGAACTGACAGCCCTTCACAAAGACTTTCAGCACTCTCACAGCCTTCATTTTGGCCATGACAGCCTATCCTGAGGCTCAAAGGAAAGCTCAAGCAGAATTGGATGCCGTAATTGGCCCCGATCGTCTCCCCACCTTCGAAGACCGCGACTCACTGCCATACGTCAATGCACTCCTCAAAGAGACGACTCGCTGGCACCCCGTTCTTCCCCTCGCGATACCTCATAAAACTACCGAAGAGGACGTCTATAACGGCTACCACATACCTGCAGGCACTGTGATCATCCCTAATAGCTGGTATGTTCTCCGCGCTATACCGAGGAGATAGTTCAACTTGCTGATCGCCTATAATCATATAGGGCCATGTCGCGCGACCCGTCTGCATACCCCGACCCTTTCAACTTTGTGCCCGAGCGTTACCTAGATCCTGACACTCGAGATCCTTCTCGCCTTCAGTTTGGTTTTGGTCGGCGGTGCGTCACCCTCCAACGGACCCTGAAAGTGTTTATGCATTGACTTCATCATACTAGCATCTGCCCTGGTCGCCATTTCGCCGTCGACGCCCTGTTCATATTCATCGCGTCTATCCTACACGTATATAATATTCAGCCACCGCTTGGCCCCGACGGAAAGCCGCAAGAAGTGAAGCCGAAAGTCAATCTCGACTGTGCTCTCTCGTAAGCCCAAGATCTAACTAGACCGTGCCATAACATCTGACGAAGTCGATGCAGATATCCGGAGGACTTTTTATGTCAGATCAAAACGAGATCTTCTCAAGCCGAAGCCCTTATCAAACAAGCAAGCTCGGAGCAAGTCTAGGCCCACCGTTGTTTCCCTAGGAGCCGATTTACCCCCCCTTTTTGCTTTTAGTCTGGACTGTTGGTGGGTGTAGCTTCAAGCTCAAAGTGGCACTATAGCCTATTCTGTACCGACATGCCGTCCGAATATTACTACATGAAACCGTATAATTGGACGTTACTGTGGGAAGGCAACTGTGCTCTCTAGTTCGTACTGGCCTCCTGCAGTGGCGCGGGTGTTAGCAGAATATTTGCTTAGTCTTGCTAGCCGCGGATTTTGCACTGCCGGCGCCTCCATCACCCGAAAATTTGCCTTTCTGGGAATGCTGACGTCGGTGAACCGGTGACGACGCGGCCTATCGTTGCGCGTTACGCCCACTGGTCCCAGACACCACCCTGCGAAGGGACTTTGAAGTCACCCTCATGTACGTCAATATAAAAGTCATGCGTGTGCCATAGCGCTGACAGCTCCTTTCGACGCACGACACAGTGGGCAGCCAGACAGTGGCCTGCGAGTGGTGGCACGTTGCCATCATAGTACGTTGATATCGCCCCATACCAGGTCCTCTAATGCTAAACTATTCCTAGGCATATATGTGGCGCGACCCTCAACCTTCTGCCTACCACCCTAGCCACTATCACATATTCGTGTGGGAGTACTTCCTGAATCAAAAACGACCATCTCACATGGCGAACCGAGAAGCGTGTATATTCTGATAGCGTCGGTCTTCCCGCCTTTGACATCGAACCCATCTAAATGCCTCCGGGACACCTAGGGCGTTCCAGACGGCGCCGCCGCTCGACACCGGGCTGCGTACATCAAGAAGACCACGAGTCTAGCGCTGAAGGCACTGCTCTGCGCCGCCAGGCGTACTTCGCGCTGTCCACGGCCGAAAGCTGAGGATTCGGTTTGGAGGCTACTAGCTGAACGAGATTCTTCCGTGCTACATAAACACCGGGATGAGAAGGACGAGTTGCGTATTTAGCCCGCTCCGCCCACGTAACTCCAGAGGCTGACGCCGAAGTTCTTCTTAAGGAACACGTGTAGCCTCCTCAGGTCCTCCCCCAGCGGGAGTAGTTAGGTTATAAGAAGCCGCCGACCACACGGGGCGCCGACACCAACTGTGCTCGTGCCTTTTCTGGTGAGTGTCTCTTTGGCACCTCATGACCGGTCAGACTGTTGCTTATCTGACGGCTGTCCTGAGGAATATAAATACCCTCCATCCAGTGACGACGCGCGACGATGGGCGACGATGGCTTACTTTCAGTTTTCAGACCTGCTACTCCTGTTCCTATTGGCCCTCCTCGCATGGGCGGCTCTGCGCATTCGCGTGGGTTCCCGCCTTTCGGTCGCCCCTCTACCCCCCGGCCCGAAGGGATTGCCAGTCATTGGAAACCTTCTTGACATGCCGACAAAAAATATGGCGCCGCTGCTGCATGAGATGGGAAAAAAGTACGGTGAGTAGTTCTCCTTCTCCCTCGTCTTTCTACCCTCTTGAAGTAACACTGAGATGGCGACTGTAATCAATAGGTGAATTGATATATCTCAACGTCTTCGGGCAACCCACGTTGGTAGTCGACTCATACGACGCGGCATTCGGCCTCCTCGAGAATCGCTCTTCCAACACATCTGGCAGGCAGCGTCTCGTCATGGGAGAACTGTGAGCACCGAAGTAATCGATCTGTCCCCGACGTACTCCGCGACTAAACGCTGTTGACTGTCTAGCACCGGCCTAAATTTTGAATTTAGCCTCATAAATAACAACGCGACCTGGAAGCGCTGCCGCCGCACCTTTCACGACTACTTCCATCCCGGTGCCGTGGCCGAATACAGGCCAAATCATGTTCGCGGAGCACGCAAATGGCTTACCAAGTTGCTCGAAGACCCGAGTAACTTTCGCGCGCATGGGAGGCTGTGAGGACGAGCATATACTTGGTTCTCAACGCTGTGCGTGCTGACCGCATTCGCAGCGCCCTCGGAACAACCGTTATGGATGTCGTGTACGGCATGCAGGTCGTAGACGAGAACGACAAATATGTCTCCATCGCAGAGAGGATTGCGGTTGCCTTCGGCGAGGTCGTGGCCCCGGGCCGCTTCTTGGTGGAGCTGTTCCCCGCTCTCGCGTACGTGCCGACGTGGCTTCCCGGTGCCCAGTTCAAGCGTGACGCAGCGAAGTGGGCGCTGGACGTGGCCGCACTGAGGGAAGTACCGTGGGGTGCTGCTGTTGACGCGATGGTACGGTGATGCATTTGTCTGGACATACCCATCTTGATACTTTTTTCAAGGTGCAAGGAACCGCAAAGTCTTCTATAGTCTCCAAGTTAATGGACAACTTATCTCGAGAAGATGAAAAGGCAGCGCAAGAGGACGTTGAACATTTCAAGGACGTTGTTGGATTAGCGTATGTTGGTAGGCGTGTTCGCATATCATTGAATTGGGCAGATGACACATTACACATTACCGTATAGCTGCGGTCGATACGGTGCGTGTCGCGCTCTTCGTTGGTTTATAGGGACTAACCGTCATTCACAAAGACTCTCGGCGCTCTCACGGGCTTCATGTTGGCCATGACGGTCTATCCTGAAGCTCAAAGGAAAGCTCAAGCAGAACTGGATGCCGTGATTGGCCCCGACCGTCTTCCCACCTTCGAAGACCGCGACTCGCTGCCGTACATTAACGCACTCCTCAAAGAGACGATCCGTTGGCACCTCGCTATTCCCCTCGCGATACCTCATAAAACTACCGAAGAGGACGTCTATAACGGCTACTACATACCTGCAGGTACTGTGATTATTCCCAATAGCTGGTATGTTCTAAGTATTATATTGTGGATATCGTTCAGCTTGCTGATCGCCTGTCATCCCACAGGGCCATGTCGCGCGACCCGTCCGCATATCCCGACCCCTTCAACTTCGTGCCAGAGCGTTACCTAGATCCTGACACCCGCGATCCTTCTCGCCTTCAGTTTGGTTTCGGTCGGCGGTATGACACTCTCCTAAGAACGCTAATAGTAGTGTTTATGCATTGACTTCATAATACCAGCATCTGCCCTGGTCGCCATTTCGCCCTCGACGCCCTGTTCATATTCATCGCGTCTATCCTACACGTATATAATATTCAGCCACCGCTTGGCCCCGACGGAAAGCCGCAAGAAGTGAAGCCGAAAATCAATCTCGACTATGCTCTCTCGTAAGCCCCAAACCCAACCAAGCCTCCCATAACCCCTAACGAAGCCGATGCAGATTCCCGGAGGACTTTCCGTGTCAGATCAAACCACGATCTCTTCACGCCGAGGCTCTTATCAAACAAGCAAACTCGGAGGAAGTCTAGGCCCGCGACCGTTTTTCTGGGAGCTCATTCACCCCTTCGTCCGCCTCTGTACACAACCGGATGTGTACCTGTAGCGCGCCCAGACTAAGCAGTGGAGTCTGGATTGCTGGTGGGCTTGGCTTCAAGCTCGAAGTGATACTGCTGGCCTGTTCCATGCCGGCACGTTGTCTGAATATTACAAAATGAAACAGTAACATTGAAAGTGGGAGTGTCATTGTGCTTGTCTTCCACAGTGATGTGGCTGTAGGTAGTAAGTATCTGCTTAGTCTTGTTGGCCCCCCGGCGCCTCCATCACCCGAAAATATGCCTTTTTGGGCATCCCGACGCCCGAAGTCACGAGCTGCCGGAGGTGACGGTGACGACGCCTATCGTTACGCGTTACAAGAGACCAACCAGCATGCAGGACGCAGCCCGAAGCACCGTTATGCGTTACGCACGGTCTCAGATGCCACCCTGTGAAGGGAAGCTCTGGAGTTGCCCTCTTGCCTTTGACACATGGCCATCTCCTCAGAAAGTGAACGAGACGCTTCGGACATCAACGCTTTAGACTATCAGGTAACGCCTGATATACGGATCGTGTACGTCAATATAAAAATCGTGCGGGAAGTTCAGTGCTGACAGCTCCTTTCATCGCACACAGCGGTCGGCAACCAGACACTGGCCTGCATTCTCCACAAAATCCAACCTCTCCTCGGCAAAGCTTCATAATCAGCTCGCATGTTTTCTTTGAGATAGCCTAGTAGCAGGAAGAACACAGCACGATACGGTAAGCGCTTTGGTTGTCGGTGTATACGAGAAGTTGCAAATCCACGCAATCTGCGCAGTCCCAACGTTCGTGTAACTTCGCGGAGAGTGGGCTATCTACCCAATCACCATGCATCTTTTAATAATTCGGTATCGCATGAATCATTGGGAGGCTTCTTTTCGCATTGCCACATAGACTTCTCCACCGTACTAGTCCTGAATATGACATCCCTCAACGAGGGCTGTGACCGAGGGTTTCGCTATTAGGCATCGAACCTGATAATCTTCAGTTTTATACAACATGTTGGCGAAGCTTGCTCACTCGCATTTACCACACAAATCTACGGTACGTAAGTCACTGTCTCAAGCTATCCCGGGAAGCCCGTAGCTCCTCGTTGCAGCCAAGCCATCACTCTTTAGGCGGGTGAGTTACATCTTTTGTCCGCTTTACACGCCCAGCTCCAGAAAATCTGACGCCTTTGTTCTTATTAGAGGCCATGTGAGCTCTCCGAATCTCCGAGCTTCAGAACTAACGACGGAAGCAATTGGCGATAGGTACAGCCAGGCGCGCAAGGCGCCAATACGAAGTAACTTATGCCGGTTTATGCTTTTCTTGGTGGGTTTCCCTTCACCTCATGACATACTCGACTTCTGATCAGACCTTCGCGGACGCTTCAGGGGACGCATAAATACCCAGCACCATCGGGTTGACGGGGTACAGCAGTGGCCGGACATGGAACACGTCGAACCTGTGGGTCTCTTCACTCTACTACTCGGCCTCCTGGCCTGGGTTGCTCTCCGCATCCGTACGCGCTCCCGCCTATCATCCCTTCCTCTTCCACCCGGGCCAAAGCCACTCCCAATCGTTGGCAACCTTCTTGACATGCCGACCAAAAACATGCCGCCGCTACTGCATGCATTGGCAGAGAAGTACGGTGAGCAGCCCCTACGTCATCGTCTTAGACGCCTTGAGCACTAAATTGGTATATGCGAACTTTAAAGGTGAAGTGACGTATCTCAACGTCTTCGGACAGCCTACGCTGGTAGTCGACTCATACGATGCGGCATTCGCCCTCCTTGAGAACCGATCTTCCAACACATCCGACAGGCCTCGCCTTGTCATGGCAGAATTGTGAGTGTGCATTTATCTATATCATATTGTGCCGGCGGACGCACTCAAGATTCCTATGATCACTCGCCACATAGGACCGGGATGAAATGGGAGTTCAATTTTATCAGTTACAACGCTATCTGGAGGCGTTGCCGTCGCACTTTCCACGATTATTTCCACTCCGGCGTAGTCACGCAGTACCGGCCGTTCCACATCCGCGCGGCGCGCAACTGGCTCGTCAAACTGCTCGAGGATCCGGAAAACCCCCGCGTGCACGCTCGGCGGTGAGCACCCGCACCCACGATTTCGCGCACCGGTTGGCATTCTCTGATACTGCTCGTAGTGCCCTCGGGGCCACCATCATGGACGTCGTGTACGGCATGCGGGTCGCAGACGAGAACGACGAGTATGTCAACATCGCGGAAAAAGGTGCGGCGGTCTTCAGCGAGGTCGCCGCCCCTGGACGCTTCCTCGCGGAGCTGTTCCCCTCCCTGGCATACGTGCCTGCATGGCTACCTGGCGCGCAGTTCAAGCGCGACGCGGCGAAGTGGGAGCGAGACATGACTGCGCTCAGGGATGTGCCATGGGATGCCGCGGTCAATACGATGGTATGTCAGTGCATGCTATATTGGTGGCGGTGTTTGCCCAAGCATTGGTTCTTTCACAGGCACAAGGGAATGCGAGACCATCCATTGTTTCTATGCTAATGGACAAGGTATCTAGTCAGGATGAAAAGACAGCCCGAGAAGACATTGAACACTACAAGGACGTCGTCGGAGTGGCGTATGTTGGTACGCAGTGCTCCTTTCTACCACACCCCCTGAGAATATTGACGCAATGTATCCTGTTTAACGTAGCGGCAGTCGACACGGTAGGCGTTGTTGTCTTCGTTGAGCGCCTCTGATGGCTAACTACTTTTCAAAGACTTTCAGTACTCTTACGGCATTCATATTGGCCATGACAACTCATCCCGAAGCGCAGAAGAAGGTCCAGGCCGAATTGGATGCCGTGATTGGTCCCGACCGTCTTCCCACATTTGAAGACCGCGATTCGTTACCATACGTCAACGCACTCCTCAAGGAGACGACTCGCTGGCACCCTGTTCTCCCCCTCGCGATACCCCACAAGACTACCGAAGAAGACGTTTACAACGGCTACTACATTCCAGCGGGCACAGTGATCATCCCCAATAGCTGGTGCGTTCCGCGAGCTTTCATAGAGCATCAGGTGCTCATCGACTGAGATTTTACAGGGCTATGTCGCGCGACCCGATTGCATACCCGAACCCCTTTGACTTCGTGCCCGAACGTTACTTGAACCCTGACACTCGGGACCCTTCCCGCCTTCAGTTTGGGTTTGGTCGGCGGTATGTCACCTCTCGTTTGCTAATTATAGCGCCTTGATATGCTGAACATTCTTACCCCAGCATCTGCCCTGGTCGTCATTTCGCGATCGACGCTTTATTCATATTCATAGCGTCTATTCTGCACGTATATGACATCCAGCCACCGCTCGGCTCCGACGGCAAGCCCCAGGAAGTGAAGCCGAAAATCGATCTTGACCGTGCCCTGTCGTAAGCACAGCTCATTGCGGTGCCGCCCTCGTATATCTAACGAGATTGCTATAGATATCCGGAAGACTTCTCGTGCAGGATCAAGCCGCGTTCGTCGAAGGCCGAATCTCTCATTAGGCAAGCGAACTCGGACCAGGCCTAGCCCCTCTTCCCCTTCTATGGGCCTGAGGGTTGGTCGGCTGGCTGTGGAAAAATAGCTGGGGGTGTGACTCTTTCGTCGCACATTTGCCCTATGGCACGTGTATTATTCGATAGCTTCTTACCCCAGAATCACGAGCTTTCCCCCCAACTCTACTGCTGATGCGCTGGAATACCTCCGTCATATGGACCGACTATTCCTACGAAAGTACGGTCTCGACCTGTCCTAACTCGTCGTCTTCTCCCTGAGCACCCAGCTCTGGCGCTCAAGTTGATATGTAGCGCTCGATTGTTCCTCACAGGGCGGTAGCACATGAGCATTGAGAAGAACGCCTCCTCAGGTGCCGAAGGCATACTTTGCGAGGCGTCATAAACATCGCCAAGGCCTAGAACACCTAATTTGAGTTAAGGAACTGCCACAGCTGGGCGGCTGGAGGGCGCAGCTTCGAATCTTGAGACCCGTAGTCGGAACCTTCGTGCACAGAAGGTGGCCCATCGCTTACCACTCCGTGCTGTCGAGCACCGCTTCCGATCCTGGACTGAGATGGTCCTACAGGCGCCCCGTAGTACGCTGGCGCGCCCGCGACCGCCCACATATCGCGCCCAATCTGAGACCTCTGCAACGCCGGGGCGCGCGCAGTTGTCGGCGTAGGCGTCATCGGTGTTCGGCGCTCGACAGTGTCCCTGGACCAGCCGGGGTGGAGGGATGGTGTTTGTACGGGGCCGTTTCACCTGCGGTTGAACAGCCATCAGTCCCAGCGCACCGTCGTGCGTCCACGGCCAGTGCTCCAGGCGACTATCGCTGATGACGTCATAGCCGAGATGGAGGGTTCAGCAGGAGGAATATGGAGTGTATAGAGTAGCACGGTAGCAAAAAAGGATACAAGTACGAAGCCGTGTCTGACTAATGTCCAGATCAAGTGAGAAGGGAATGAAAGGTCAGATAGCTACAAGGTGTTGACGGGCAGAAAGTGATAACAAGGCTTGGTCCTTCAGACGACACATGGTTCATGGCTCGGCACCCAGCTTACACGCTGTGACCGGGGTACCCTTAGTATCCTGAGCCGTATGAGGAGAAGTTCTTGGTAGGCTGGGCAGAGCCACCGTAGAAGACTGGTGATGGAGTCAGGCCAGTTGTTTAGAGAAAACTAGTCAAAAGTACTCACTGTACTTCGAGACATACTTGACGGAGAGATCCGTATCCTTGCCGTACACGCACTAAAAAGACCCAGCCGTCAGCATATCTCATCACGGACCCTGACCAAACAAGCTCACCGTAGCAGGGGGCTGGCCGCCGACCGTGTCGAACCTGAACACCTCATCCGCGATCTTGCCCTGCACGTTCACGACGTCGAGCCACGCCACGTTGTGTGCCGGATCCGTGGGCGCGGGGATCGAGCCCTTGCCCTTCGCGACGATGAACGCGTCCGGGTTTCCCTCGAACGCCCCCGAAGATGTGAAGTCCCACTTCGGGCTGAGGCCCTGGCCCGTGATCGGGTTCGTGATGAAGTAGTGCTGGGCGAGCACCTCAGGCGGGTCCACGAGGTGCAGGAAGTCGATGATGAGCTGGATCGGGTACGAGATGAACTTCGTCCAGATGTTGAAGAGGTCGACTTGGATCGTGGAGAACCCGGGCTCGAACACGATGCAGGAAACATCGATGAGCTCCGCGACGGCGCCCGCAGACCTGTTCGCCAGGACGAAAATTCCACTTCAGTGATCGACGGCGCGGGAGGGCGGTGGATGACTTACGTGTAGTTGTTGAAGCTTGTGCACGTGTAGTTCTGCACGCCGAAGGCGAGGCCGATAAAGCGCGCGGACTGGGTCGGCGCGACGAGCTGGGTCTGGTTGGGGGGGAATTGTGGGACGAAGCCTTGGAGGGAGCAGCCGACGGGGAGTGCTGAGAACGCGCCATAGGACGAGTAGTCGCCCATCGCGCTGCTACTCATGGTCTTCGTCGAGCCCGAAGAGCCGTAGCTAGCCGCGGCCGCGGCAAGGAGGGCGTTCATCATAGCGACCATGATGAAGGAGACGTCGGGGAAGGGGGGAGAAGGTCGAAGTAGAAAAGGAGGAAAGAGAGTAAAATGGACGAAAGCCTCGGAAAGTGGGAAACGAGGAAAGGGGGCGAGCGGAAAGAGAAAGCGCAGGACGCTGAGAGTATGCAAACCGAGACGATGCGCTGTTATATACGCGCGTGCGAACCTGCACGCCGGACGCGACACGCAACGGGCGCGTTCTGTGGTCCCCCTGGCGGCGGCAACAGTAAGCTCCCGATTGGCCTCGGGGTGCTCCCCGCTCGCGCCTCGGTAAGCCAATGCGAGGCTAAGTCCGTAAGGGGTAGGGCGGAGGGCGGCACCGCCTTGCCCGCTGACCATGCACAATCGTCGAGGGCGGGCGCATCAGTGTTATCGTGGTCAAATTGTTGGGCGGCCACGCGTCGTCGGGCTGTACCTCCGCATCAAATTGGACCGGTTGAGGCCTGAGCGCTGTGTGGGTGGCTGGCGCGGGTGGCCAGTGGTTTGGAGTCGCTCAAAGGTCTAAATGGTGGAGTAGACTAGAAGGAATGGGCGATGTCAGTGCCTATGTGCCTATGTGTTGGTTGACGCGGATATCTGAACACACCTTGGTAAAGGACGAGGGGCACCGACGGGCTTGCAAACCAATGACAGTGCGTTCCGAACATTTCCAATCAAAAATGAGTCGCATAGCAATGTAACTAGCCATACGTCACGAATATTGGGGACCGCTGGAATGACGGCGGGTAAGTTCGAATAATCGGGGGGAGTGTACACCGCAGCGCACCAGGTGACGATTATCCAGCGCCCCACCACCAACGGTGAGGAAACCTATGCACCCGCCGAGACAAATCCGGCGCTGAGAAAGAATGGTGGAAGGCTCCGAGCCGCCCCTCCCTCCTGAGGGGAAGGTGGCAGCACCGCACTCTGCGTTTTGGGCGATGTCATGAGACGCAGAGGACAGGACAGCTGAACCTGACCATGCGTTTCATGTTGGAACATTACATTACGTAACGCTAAAAGTCGAGTCACGT
>FTLJ01001043.1:0-19459 GCA_900155495.1 Porogramme epimiltina
CGGGCTCGCCGGAGCTTCCGCTGGGGACTCGCGGAGGGCGCGGGTGCGAGCCTGGGGTGTGCGGTATGACGCGAGTAGCAGCGGGTCGGTAGCGCTGCGATGAGTCGCGTCGCGAGGCTTGCCGGCCATTAGCCAGCGTTGCGCCGCTGCGATGAGTCGCGTCGCGAGGCTTGCCGGCCATTAGCCAGCGTCGCGCCGCTGCGGACGCTGCGCGGTGGAGGGCTGGTGTTAGGCTGGGCATCGCTGCGTGCGTGCAGCGCCGCGGTTAGGAGCCGATGAGGGTCGTCGGGATCGAGGTGGGGTCTCGGAAGGGCCAACTCCTGTTTTGGGAGTGTGTTGAGCGTCCGTGTGGGGTGGGGCGTGCACCGCGAGATCGGCCGGACGGGAGGCTTGGGGGTGGGATGTGCAGGGTGTGTTGGACGCACGGCGCAGGCGGCTTCTGTGGGGCGCGAGACATGTTAATTCCTATTTAGGACGAGGCAATGAGCGGCCTGGCGTGACGGTGGGCAGCGAAGCCGACGCGTCGGTGAGAAGGCACAAGCAGCTGTGCCACAGAGAACTCGAAGGCGTTGTTGACGCACAGGGATGACGGTGTATCACGCGTTCTCCTAGGTGATCCTAGAAAACGAGCTATCCAGCGCATACAATCGGGTCTGGTGGGCGTTCCGAGGGGTGAACTGCCCGCCAATGCCAGACGAAACGTGGCCGGCGCCGGTGGGCCTTGAGGCCTGGAGAGCCGTTGCATGTGAACGCGAGAGGCGAGGCCCCGTTTTCTGAAATTCAGCCCGCTTCGTGTCGCGCAGAGATCGCTTCTGCGGGATAATGCGGATTAGCCCTGCATCCCTCGACGGAGGTAAGCAAAGAGGTTGAGTGAATACGGGTGGAAGCATACCAACGGGCCGCCTTCGCCGGGGCTCGCCTTGTCGTGCCGTCGAGGATCTTGCCACCTGTGCTACGAAGCACAGAATCAAGACACGACCAAGCGTATTGCAGGGGTTGCCCGAGACGCATCCGGTAGTGTTCGTTGCCTCTCCGATCAAAGTCTGTGTCGAAAGAGCGAGGCTGGGAGGAGATGACACGGGTGCTAAAAATGGCGCTCTCTAGGGCCAGCATCGGCGCTAACTGGCTTGGTCGAGACCGTGGATCTCCCGCTCGCCGAAATTCTCATGGGAGGCGGCCCCACCGATCGGCGTATTGTTTTGGGCGCTTCTTCAGGTTTGTTATGATTGCTGTTTCAATGCGGCCTTAACCTGACTCTGATGAACCACAGTGTATGCGGAAGGGTTCCAATGCAGTCCGCGGACGCGGAGGCCATGTGCCGTACTGTGCCTCCTTCGTGCGGGCTCGTTTTGGACGTCCGTCTCATGGCGTTTGACAGCACTCTGTAAGCGAGGTTGAGAAGTGACATGCGCAGGTCGTCGTCCTGCAATCCATAGGGTGCCCCACGAGAAAACGGGGAGGTCTCGTTGATGTGAACCTGCCCTTGTGTAAATGATTCTTTGGCATAGCCTTAGGAAGCTGTTTCAAGTTTGCACACAAGGCACAGCGGAGATGGCGCACCGAAATATGATAGAATTCTGCGGGCTCCTCGGGGTCATGTTTACTTTCCTGAGATCACATCAGTCACACCACCCAATCGTATAGCTTGGGGGAGCACGTATAATACATTGACGACGTCTCGTCTTCTCCCGGGGACGTGACGGAGGCGTTCTGCGCGGAAGGAGTTATGGAATGAGGCATGAATGCGCGCGGGAGAAAGCTGGGAGTCAGGGCAAGCGAAAAATGACATTTAAATCGATGACGTTGATAGCAACCTAAAAGAGTGGCGCATGGTACAGTGACCTGAAGCGGTACATCTGCAACGAAGATAAGCATTGCGAACACAGTATCAGCGTAATTCCCAAAGATCCGGCAATTAATGAGAGCAATTAAGCACCTCTTCATTCCTACCAGATTTGAGATTGGGGAGAGGACAAAAGATCACTGCTATGACGTGGCAAAAATTATCAACAAGCGTGCTGGTCGCATTTGGTTGACCGGGGCGAGAACTACGCACCCTACTATACACCTCTCCTGAATTGCCATACTAATCGCTATCTTTGTATGCAGGGGCACGGGTGGGTGGCCTCCGCGGAATCTAGGCGGAGGCCTAGCCAGGATATCGATATTCTCGTAGTGTAAGTTGCTGAAGTAGAGGTCACTTGGACGGTTGTATAGGCGGGTGAGTGAGTGAATGGCACATGGCGAGAAAGGTATCTTCAACGGCGGAGACGGAGACACGCAACTTCTCTAGATAGGGGAAAAATTATGTTCAGTAAACGTTCTATAGAGAAAAGACATGCTCGCTCAGCCGGATGCAACGATGCGCCTGCTCGAGCTTGCACGGTACGCAGGACTCCCAGTCCGAACAATGAGCACGTACGGCAAGCACGAACCCATGCCACACGAACACAGGACCTGGTTTGAAAAGTATATATTGTAGGAAAACTTCTTTCCATTTGATAACGTCGAGGGAGCGGACTAGGCCACAGAGACCTTGGGTGTTTGTAGGGAACATCTCTACTTCGCCAAGGAGATGGGCGAGGAGAGTAGGTTCATGCGGCGCGGCTGGACGCACTCACAGTAGGAATTTCCGGGAAAGTGAAGCTGGATAAAGCCTTCTGAGGGAAAGGGGAGCTTGAACGGAGGGGGAGGTGAAAGCAGGAATCCGAGCCAGGACGGGTGAATATAAGCGCCGGACCAACAGCCCGTGGCGTATTAGTCTGGCTTGAGCTGGCTTGGTGACTGAGCGCTCTCCTCCGTCCTCTACTTTCACGACCCCAAGTGGCAAGCATCCTGCACTTCTGTTCCTTGATCTTGAGGTGCAACCCCAGTTGATTCAAACTTGGTGAGTCATGTGAAGACTTTCCAACTTTCAGCTTCAAGGTGTTGTGGCAAACAGGGCATTGGTGGCACTCGTCAACTCGTAGCACATGCTCTTGTACGCATTGATACACATCGGAAGAAAGCTAGGCTGCCTGTCAGGATAGAAACTTACACAAAATGGTTACACGGCGGGTGATAGCGGCAGAACCCTCCAGGTCGATGCGAACCGTGCGATCCGCTGCTTGATCTTTTCGGACACGCGTCAAGGGGAATAGAATATTCCGTTCGATCGCCCCACCAGCGTCTTGCTGTTCTAGAAGTGACTCACGCATCTTAACACGCCTTCGCTTATTCCCTTCCACTCTCAACGTCCCGAATACACTTATCATTCAACATCCTAGTACACCGGGGTTGTTCGGGTCAACTGTATATACTCTGGACTATGGACATCGAACAGTGAGCAGAAAATAGCCTTTACACCGTTGCCATACGTGGTAACACATCATCCGCACTCTAGATTCCGCAAGGCCGGATATCAGGCAATCGACCGCATTTGCGATTACTATGCGTCACTGCAAGATCGGCCTGTTGTCGCACAGGTTCAGCCGGGTTACCTGCTGAATACGCTTCCGCGTACGTGCTTCTCATTTTAGTTTGAGGTAGAACCTCTGATGCGATGCTCAATCGTTTGCCTTTTTCAGAGGAACCCCCAGAGGAAGGGGAAGAGTTTTCCAAGATCGCGGACGACTTCCAAAGCCTCATCCTTCCAGGTAAGCCCTTGAACGAGAGAGGTGGTGATACTGGTATCTGACCAAACCCGCGTAGGTATCACAAACTGGCAGCATCCTAACTTCTTCGCATACTTCCCGACTGCAAGTACTTTCGAGGGTCTTCTCGGAGACCTCTACTCGTCCAGCGTGTCTAACCCGGGGTTCAGCGTGCGTGTACCGCCTTCCTACAGACCCACTCTAATTCCACCTGACACTTACCGCAGTGGATCGCAAGTCCGGCATGCACGGAGCTTGAACAGGTGGTCATGGACTGGGGCGCGAAGCTTTTCGGCCTCGGAGATCACTTCCTCTGCTCTTCAGGAGTAGGTGGTGGCGCGCTCCAAGTAAGCTCTCCTGTAGGTCCGCTTCCCATATGCAGAAATGTAATCGTCTTTTTTGGCAGACGACTGCGTCAGAGGCTTTCATTGTCGTGGCTGTTGCCGCTCGCGCGCGATACTTGCGGGACCACCCGGACGCGAAGCTTGAGGATCTCATTATATACACCTCTACGCAAACGCACTCGCTCGGTGTCAAGGCAGGGCTAGTCCTCGGACTCGAGGTGCGGGCGCTTGAAGTGGCTGCAGAGGACGAGTACGCGTTGCGAGGAGAAACGGTTCGTATAGCGCTCGCAGAAGACACGGCACGAGGAAAGAAGCCCTTCTTACTTGGTGAGTGAGCACAAACGCGGACGGGATTTGTGCGCTGACGATAGGCGAGGATTCTAGTCGCAACTGTGGGAACGACAAGTTCGGGAGCGGTCGATAACGTTAATGAGATCGGGGAGGTGTGTGAGTGCAGGATTTGCGCCTGCTTCTTTATGTCCCTGCTGACGTACATGAACGTGCGGTAGTGAAAGAGCACCCGTCCGTTTGGCTACATATAGACGCAGCGTGGGCTGGTATTGCACTCGCGCTCCCCGAGTTTCGGGAACAGGGCCGCCTAGCCGCGATCAACGCGTACGGCCAGTCGTTCTGCACCAACTACCACAAAGTATACCGCAACACTAGGGCATTTGTGTTCATGCGCTGATATTGTGTGTTGCGCGTGCATATAGTGGGGTCTCGTCAACTTCGACGCGACAGCACTCTGGGTGCGTAACCGGCGTGACCTGATCGACGCGCTCGACGTCACCCCCGCGTTCCTCCGCACGAAGCAGTACGACGAAGGTCTGTTTCCTCCTTTCTCCTACTTAAGCCTAGTTTGGTGTGCATTGACCAGGTAGTGCGCGCATCGCAGGTTCCGCTGTAGAGTACCGTAACTGGCACCTGGGTCTCGGCCGCCGCTTCCGCTCGCTCAAAGTCTGGTTCGTCCTCCGTAGCTACGGCGTCACCGGCTTCCAGCAGCATATTCGCAAGGTCTGTCCCGTCTTCGTCCCTCCGCGCACCACTGTTGAGGCCAACAACAACCGTTAACCTCTGTTTCGTCAGGGGATCGAGCTGAACGAGCACTTCGCCTCGCTCGTGCGTGACGCGCCCGAGTTCGAGCTCATCACGCACCCGATCCTCGCTCTTTCCGTCCTCCGCCTCCGCCTGCCCCCGTCTCTGGCCCCACCTCCCGAAGCTGGCGCTACCGCAACAGCTGAGGCCACCAACTTGCTTAACAGCAAGCTGTATGCTGCAGCGTCGCTCGCCAACGACAAGATCTTCCTGACACAAACCAACCTCAATGGGACGGTGTGCATCCGCTTTGCGGTCGGCGCGCAGCGCACGGAGCGCGCCCATGTCGAGGCTGCGTGGGCGCTCATACGGGCGTGTGCGACAGAAGTCTTGAGTGGGATGGCGGGAGCTGTGAACGGAGGAGGGGAGAAGGCTTGAGTCGTCTAGTAGAGATGATGTTTAGAAGGATATCTGGTTGTACTGGTAAAATCTATGGGTGATTACAACAACAATGTAGAAATACGATCTATGAAGTCAAACTTTCTCTCTTGAAACGCGCACTAGGCTTCAGCGCTGTTCGTGGCAGATGGTGGCTTCTCCGTCTCCGCCGATCCCGGGCTGGCCTCTACCTTAGCTTCCGAGTCACCACTCGACCTGGTGAACATTCTCCGCAGCCTCGGCGATCCTGCGATGCCTGCGGCAGCGAGGATGACCGTCCCTGCTGCGGTCAGGATACCCGAGAAGAGAATCAGGCCCGTAAAGTGCTTCTCATCTACAGTTTTGAGCAGAGCGCCTCCTGTCGGTGTTCCGACGAGGGTCGCGACCGCAACGACCATGTATACGGAGCCTATACCCCCGATGTAGGAGTCAATCTGCCGCTCGGCACGGAGCAAGAAGAGGGCTGAAACGCACCGAGACGCGCCCCGAGCTTCTCCCGGGGTGAGATCGAGGCGATGTATGTGGGCAGGAGTGACACGAATGCGCCTGCGCGTCGGCGAGCGGAAGACCGTCGTCAGCGCTGTTTGTGAGCGGGCGGAGTGGTGACGGGGTGCGGCTCACCGGAGAACAGTCCGTATAACGCGGAGAACGCGATGATGGCTCCCGAATCGCGCGAGGGCAGCCAGAGGCCGAGGATGAGCGCGCTGCAGATGACTGCGGCGGGGACGAACACCGTCAAGCTGAAGCGTGATAGAACAGCGCGTCAATGGTCGCGGCAGGAGAGGGCCAATTGGAAGCTACGTACGTTCCGTATCTGTCTGCGATGATGCCGGGAAGGATCCGGGAGGGAACGTTCATCGCGTTGAGGATGGCGAGAAGGTAGTGCGCGATCCCTCCAGGGACGCCACGGAAGTCCGCGTATATCTGGATGTAGAAATACGGGATGAAGAACGCATAGAACAGCCTATGTCGGGTATCCTGTAGTAAGCAGTCCGACAAAGCTTGATAGGAATGAACACTCACAAAAATGCCGCGATGGTCGCCAGGGCGTAGCGCGGGTCACGCCACCCTGCAAGGTCGACCGCCGTTCGGATGGACATGTGCCCGGAGAGCGGGAGGCGCGTGCGGATGGTGAGGCACGCAATGATGAGGCAGCCCATGATGACGAAAGCGACGATGCGCACCGCCCAGCCGAAGCCGACAACGGGGATGAGCTGTTCAAGGATGATGGGGAACACGACGCCGCCGCTCGCGCTCCCTCCGGTCGTCAGCCCAATGGCGAGGGCTCGGCGTCGGCGGAACCAGTGTCCGAGAACGGCAACAGCCGGGTTGAACCTTTGCGACTGTGAGCGTAGCTCAAGACGGAGTGGGAAGGAAACAGGCTTACAGGAGGGCAATTCCAATACCGAACAGAACTCCGTGAGAGAGGAAAACTTGGTAAGCCTGGTCTTCTTTCGCGAGGGATACCATCATAAGCGAGAACACAGAGATGACGGACCCTGCGGGTATGAGTACCTGCCAGTCATGTCAACCAGGATCTTACATGGGTAGAAACTAGGTCCTACCGATGTTCCATAAGCGTCAAACGCTCTACCGGCGAAGGTGCCGATGAAATAGAGGAAAAAGATTTGCAGCGACCCGATGAGCGATATGGACGACGAAGACGATGAAGGTAGTAGCGTCGTCTCGTAGTAGCTTTGGAACGTTCCCTGCACTCAACATGGTTAGCTACGTCACTATCTGGAGAACGAGAAAAGTAAATGCTCACATATGCGTTGACCATACCCGCGGACGAGAAGAGCGCCAGGGCCGATCCGAAGACGACCGTCCACGCCTCCCGCCCACCATCTGGAACATACTCTTCGTATGCTGGTGGGGGTTGTGCTTCGGTAGCCTCCAGCACTGTGGCTGTAGGAGAGTCAGAGTCATTCGTGACTGGCCCCACAGCCGCCGACTCCTCTCCTTTCTTCTCGGAATCCTGCTTTTCCCTGACACTGTCAGACATTAGTACTCAATGGCCACGTTCAGGACCTGGATGTCTAGAAACTGAGCTGCGGCGAAGGAAAATGGTTCCGCGAACCGACCCGGGAAAGGAGCGGCTGGAAGTATGTACAGTTCCTGCCTGCCAGGGGGGGGGCTGGGATTGAAGATGAAAACCGGCGTTGAGCTAGAATATAAACCGGAACGGGCGCCGGCATACAGAACAAATTACCCCTGGCGCGCACCGTTCCGACGCTGTTCCGCGTGCGTTTATCATTTGTGGACGTAGGTGCGATTGGGTAAATGATGGAGTGAGCCCTTGGCTCTGGGACTGGCGTTGAAATGACTCATAAGCGCGCGCCTGTTTCAGGCGAAAAACGTAGTGTTGCGCCAGGGGCCGGGCAGCCGGCGTGGTTTACGACAGAATAGCTAAGGCTGGGCGGCCACACCATTGAGTTTCCAACATGTATGTAAATGGTTGTCACTTAGGGGGACACTGAAGGGTCCGTGTGATTAGACTAGCTATTAAAGTCTGTTTCAAAGAAAGTGAAGCGTCTGCGAACTTCATGACATCATGGAGGAACTAATGCTTATCCGTCGCTCGGCGGCCTGATATGCTTGCCAAGAGCTGAGGCATACATACTCTGTTCATTTTACTGTCGGTTTCGTGGGACTACATCGTCATAGAGTCACAGATTTTGTGATTCGAAGGGCCGGCGAACTTTCAAGTATTTACACATGGTGGTGTCAATCACCGGATCGTCAAGCCTAACCATTTTTGACAAGCGACAAGCTCGTCCTGGAGAATCAAGTCAGACACTCACGGATGCGAAAAACACAAGTTCGCAGTGTAAGAGAACTCACCTCATCGATCTCTAGTATATCCCGGATGTCCCACCCCACTTCCCGCGAGCACTTCTGGGCCACTTTTCGAAGCGACCGCCTATTGCGTTCACCCACCGGCCGCCCACGACCATCGACGCCGTCGGTCTTGTACTTCACGCACAAGCACTTAACGACTCCTTCTGTCACGGCCGCAGCTGTGAGTAGAGACACCGGGTATCGGAACACCTCCGGTCCTGAGAGCAGTCTTCGGCTCAGCACAACGGAAGGAATCCCGCGAGTGAGAAGACTTCACCGAGTAAGGCTCCGCAAAGAATCGCCCACGCCTCCTTCTGTACGCCTTCCCATCCCCCATCGAAACCCACTAGGATTCGTAGTGTGGGTAGCGCATTCGACAGCTCCTCCATGAAGGCGCCAGGGGTTGCGCTCCCGATGCGATATGCGAGGACGTCAAGAACGTCGCGCTGCGAGTGTTCGAGGTCATAGAACTCCATGTCGTGAGGTGCAAGGTTGAGGAAGTCTTCGGCATAGATGATTTCGAGGGGAAAGAGGACATCGCGATGGAACTAGTCGGAAGGGAGGGAGGAGGGTTGAGGTGAGCCAGAGCTTTGGCGACCAGGCTGCATGAAGCACTCACCTTGACACTGAGGGCAAGACATGCCACAGCGGTATCCCATATAACAGTTTCGAGGTCCTCATTTTCACTTACGGAAGCTTCGTCTTTACTTGGGCTACCGACGAATAAGAAATACCTCATGAAAAGGAGGGCTGCGTGGAAACGAGTCTCCATGGAGGTCGACAGCAAGTCATACAGGTCTCCGGGAGAATAAGCTGTCTTGTGGTCTTCGGTTGGCATAACCTGCTCATCTAATGAGACCCGTCAATGAAACTGGAAGTGCAGGGCTGACCTCTAGAAACCACGTGATGACCTCTTCCAACGTGTCGTCGCTGATGTCGAGGTGTATCTGCGAGTGACAAATAGGAGCGCGTCGTGAGTACGGAGAGGAACGATCTTTTCTAAGAACTGAGTCATCGTCATCGTCTTCGTAATTCTCAACACTCTCATGTTCCTCCCAAAACCGTTCTTCTTCGTCTTCGGTTCTCCTCACCAAGTGTTTTTGGGACGATTGCACCCCATCCGCATCCCTCAACTCTCGCTCTCGCGTGAGAAGGATAGAGATCCGTCGTTCCGCCGCTTCTTCCGCCGAGAGTGGGGCGCGAGGAATGTGCTCAAAAGGTGGAGGGGGGATCACTGGAAATGGCGGAGGCTTGTTCTTTGGTGGAAGTGAATGGCCGTTGTCGCTGCTAGTAGGTGTCGTAGGAACTGTCGGGGCATACGTGCCGAATGGAGATGCCACTGATGGTAGTGTGTGTTGCTGCGAAGAAGTAGATGTCGACAAGTCTTCTTCTCCAGAAGACTTGCTAGAGTCAGTGTAGACCACCTGATGCCGAAGTTAGAAGTGGCTAGGAGTATGTAATTATCTGGAACGTAACGCCTACCTCGTTCAAATTTTCTTCGACCTCTTCGGCAGACAATTTTGACCTCAGAGACTCTGCCCGCCGCAAGCTCCCAGGTCGATTTGCGCAAGGCAGCTTGAATGCGCCAAATAGACTCGGGACTCCCGAGGGTCTGGCGACCTTTGTCCGTGACCGGCTAGCCGTCGATATCTTGCGCTTTTTGAGTGCCGTGCCTGTACCCATAGCCTCCGGTTTTCGTTTTCCAGCTCCTGAGCGAGGTCCATCATTGTCAAGCCGTCTAGACGTCCCAGAGCGAACAGCCAGATGAGTGTCTCCAGAAGTTGAACGCAAAGGTAGATGACGAGCGGCAGGGAGCCGCTCAGATTGAGCAGCAAGGAGAAGTTCATCGAGACGTTTCAGGAAGGGAGATTCCGGAGGAGCCCCGTGAGGAAGATCCTGATGTTCATCGCTGAAGTTGCAGGGAGGATCCCCGCGCCGAATTGACAAAGTTACGACGCCAGGTTCTTCATTGCGCTTGATCAAGTCGACAGTTTCACAGCGAGACTGACTAGCTATTTTCTGAGTATAAGATACATCTAGTTCTTCTACGCAGTCCGGAGGAGTAATGATAGGTGAAGACGAAGGAGGCGAAGAGACGGGGTCGTCGTCAGTGAGGAAGGCGACTATATGCGCGTTTTTTGTGGTTAAAGAGGCCTCGACGTGTTGCGACTCCGCCGTATCCATTTCTGAGGAATTGAAGAGAATGTCCGGACCAGAGTGAGAGTCTTCTGCCGTTCGCAAGGCGCCCCGAAGCGCGGAGTACCGTGTCTTCATTTTGTTGAATCCTCGCGAGGGTTCAGCCAAGAGGAGGGCGCCGAGACCTTGAGAATACTATGAAACCACTCAGGATGGTCGAAATATAATTTAGAGGAGAAGAGGGGAGATCAACGTGCTTCAGTGTGCAGCTGGCTTGTGAGGTGGTAGACCGGGACAAGAGGAACGGGTTTCCCTCGCCCATGGGCCACGGTCACCGCCCATATACCGCCCGGTCCGCCACGGCTACTGTTCCGATAGACGCGCAACACTACCAATTATCCACCGTACATGTCCTATTTGCTCTGGAATCGCTCTTTCCACAGAGCCTGCCCGCCATACAAGTACAACAAATAAGAGAAGTACATTTGCGCAGGAGACAAGAGCGTGACATCCTCAAAAGGGATCCACATCCGGATCTGAAGCATATGCTAGCGAGCTTCGGGGTGTTAGGAGGCTGTTTGTCCGGATATTGAGTGCTGGAAGAACGGATCGCCAGGGTAAAAGGATGGGAGGTGGCGCCAGAGCAAAGCTCAAGAGTAGCGGGAGAGCACGCCGGTGTGTTTGACTTGGGAAAACCGGGGTCTCTCCAGCACGCTCATCCAGATCCACCTCTACCACGCCCACGACCCCGCCCTCGCCCGCGTCCTCTTCCACCTCCAGGCGTAGGTGGGGGTGCAGTGCTATCGCCATCTCCCGTCGCAGGTGCAGAAGGAGCGCCTTCCCCACCATGCGCCGGTCGCGCGAGAATCTTCGGCGTGCTCTGGCCTTCACGCGACAGGATCGTCGGCGCCGCCGCCTGGTGCTGCTGGCCGCGCGGCGGCCGCTCGCGCTTCTCCTTCTCCTCCCTCGCCTTGGGGTGCGGCTGCGGCTGAGAAGCCGCAGCATCTTCCCCGGACTCCGCCACACCCTTCTCCTTGTCCTTCTTGCCCTCCTTATCCTTGCCTTTCTCCTTGTCCTTCTCTTTCTCGCGCTCGCGCCGTGACTTGCGCTCGACCCCAGCTCCACTCAAGGCCGCCTCGAACTGCCGCGAGGCAAGGCCGAGAACAGGACGCGCACGGCGTGCAGGGGCCGCACCGGGCTCTCCAGATGCAGGGGTGGCCGCGGAAGTGGAAGCAGAGGCAGGGGCGGCGGTCGCGGCAGACGTCGACGCGCTTGGGCTCGTAGCACCGTCGCGGACAGCAGAAGTCGACGTTGAGGGTGCGGGCGCGGCAGCGCTGGAGGTTGCTGCAGCGGTCTTGCGCTCGCGCGGGGGCTTTGGGTGTTTCGCTGGCGTAGGACCCTTCCCCGAGCCCGAAGCTGCTGGCTCCTTCGCCGACCCCGCAGACTTCGCGTCCTTGCCTGCGCCCGCAGCGCCCTTCGTGATAGCCTTCTTGCCCCCTTTCTTGCTAGAATCCGCAGCGGCTGACTTGTCCTTCGCCGCGGAGAGCGCCCCGCCTTTCTTCTTCCCGTCGTCTTTCTTCCCTCCTCCGGGCCCACTGAGCGCGCCTGGCTCCTTGTAATGTGCGTGATTGCGGAGGATGGCTTCCTTGTCGCGTTGCGCGGATTTCTCGGCTTTGAGTGCTTCGAGGAGCGGTGTTGTTGTAGGGGGTGGAGCTGGCTGAGTGGACGCGACTGTAGGATGTGTATCAGATCAGTCCTGGGACATGGGTCGCGGTGGGTGGGTGCATACTTAGCGTCTCTAGCGTGTCGGCATCGAACGGTTTGGAGGAGGCCTCTGTCAGAGACTTGAAGAAAGATATGTAGTCCTCATCTATCGAACGATCAATCAGCATTTCGCCCTCGCGCAGATAGCAAACTACACACCTTTCTCGATGGTGCCGGCCCTAGTGTCCGCTCTCTTCTTCTCGTTGGGTACCTTCTGGAAAGGCGCAAACTCCACGACAGCTGTGGACTCGTTTCCTATGGCGCGTGGTAAGTCTAGACACACCAGGTAGGCAAATATAGAGAACGCACCAGCCTTATCCCGGAAGACATGCCCGTCGTACTCCCGGCTAAACAAGGCCAATGTGGCCTCCTCCTTGAACGCAATATATGCACGCGACGGTACGTTCTCCTTGTTCAGCCTAGGTAATGACCATCCTCTATCAGCCTCCTCATCTTCACATCCCCCGCCACCCCCATTCACCGCTCCCATCCCCAACACCCAACGCCGAAAAGAGAGTGAGCACGTACCGCGTCTTAAACTTGCCCGGATAGTACGCCTTCCACGAAACGGTCTCCTCCGAGACCCACTGCGCGACGCTTTGCCAGAATATCTCCTCGGGGAGGTTCGGCGGCAGCCGGCGCACGACGGTCTTGAGCCGTTCCGTCTTCTGGGCCCCGCCTCCGGATCCCTTCGACTTCTTCTCTTTAGACTTGGGTTTGCTCCCCTTTCCGGACTCGGAAGCGGACATAGTGATGGCGACAGTCAGGGGTGGAGGTGGGGGTGGGGGGTGGATGGAGAGTGAAGGGCAAGAATACTAATTGACTTGAGTAGAGAGCGCGGAGCCTCTAGTGCCGTAGTACGCGCAGTGCTCGATATGGCAGGTGTGATTTGACTAGGAGACGGATAGACCCCCCCGCGGGCTGCATCAGTCATTCACTCAATTACCAAAGCTATAAACCTAGAAGTGTTTGTACATAGTGACATGCACACGTATCCAATACGTTGCATAGTGAGTGTCACGAAAAAGTATTATGCACAGTATGCTACAGCCTCCGACATAAAGCAAGCACATAGAGTAAACAAGAGGACGGGCCGCTGTGCGGAAGATCCGCTATGGAGCTAGTACATGTAATCGTAGTCAGAACCCTCGTCGTCGTAGCTTCCATACCGGGCGTAGCGGTTAGGCACAGAACCGTCGTCGCCGTACATCTCACTGGCGCAGATATCAGCTTCGGCCACACAGACCATCAAGTATGGATCTTACTCACCGCTCACGAGCAGCTACCTGGTCGGCAAGGTCTCTGTAAACAAGCGGAAGGGTATGATGAGTATCGACCCTAGGATAGGCTGACAGCGAAACTTACTCTTCATCTGAATCGCTATCGTCTTCGATGCCGTAGCCGTCCTCATCATAGGTCTCCTCGTCATCAGAGAGGACGATGGGAGCCTGACGACTCCTCCCGCGGGGCTCCAAGAAGATCATTCCCACTTCGCCTTCATCCTCGTCATCAGACAGTTCAATGGGATCTTGGTGCTCTGCGGAAGGCGCACGTCCTTGCCCGACATAGTGTGGTTCTTCGTCTTCATCGTCGTCGATGAAGCTACTCTCATACCCCTCCTCCCCGTACCTGTTATCGTTCTCATCTAGCTCCTGAATGCGCGCGCGGGGACCGCCACGGGGACCACCTCGTCCGTCGGAACCGTCGGACTCGATCTCTGTGTCTCCTTCTCCGTCCCAGTGGCGGTCGTACGGAAGGCCGGCCTGAAGCAGGTTGAAGAAAGGGAGCAATGGCATGTCGCCAAAGCCGCCTACGCCCCAGGGGGGTTCATCGTCAAAGGCGCTGTCTGAATGGTCGTCGTCGGAAAAGTCGTCGGCCCCCATGACTTCGTCCTCGGTCGCATACCAACGTCCACAGTTGGTGCAGTGATGGTCTTCGATCTCATGGTTGCAGTCCACGCAGCGGAAAATGCCGCCGTCTTCGTCGTCGCGGAGGCCAAAGATGTCGCGGTAGTGCGCTTCACCAAATTCGTGCGCATTGTTGTGCCGGTGGGTAGGTGGGAAGATGTCTACCCAAGGGTCAGCGTTAGCAGGGCCTTCGGCGGGCTGCGGAGGCTCTGGGAGTGCGGAAGCAAGTCCACTCTTGACGAGGGTAGCCACCATCTCCTTGATAGTCCACACCTCGCTCGGTCGGTCCCTGACTACCGCCCGACAATGGGGGCACGTCTTCTTCCGTATCCATACGGGGGGCACTTCATCCTCGGGGACATCAGCCGGGGGAGCTGTGAACCAGTTGACGAGACACTGGTAGCAGGCAGAGTGTCCGCAAGGGGATAACGCGAATGGCCTATGCATCAGATCGAGGCATATTTGACATGAGAGGGACTGCTGGAAGGCGGAGACTAGGTTTTCATGGCGTGTCAGAAGCTGCAGCACATAATTGGATTTTGCATGAGTAGGCAACTAAGCGCGGTCTAGTTTGACTACTTACGGTTGCTTGATCCGAGACCTCCTGCTGTAACTCGTCAAGCTTGTGTTGCGGGCTGCGGCTGGAGCTGGCCTCGGGAGTAACAGCCCTTGTTTTGCCTTTGTCAGCACTGACGGTTGTCTGTGGCTCTATTAGAGTACCTGCTTCGTGCAAATATTTGCAGACGCACCGTGAAATCGACCGGACTACTGTCCTTCTTGGGTACCGTAGAGGGCGCCACTTGCGTTGAGGGACCAGCTGAGGGTTGACGCTCTCCGTCAAGTTCCACCTTAACCACAATTGAAAGTGGAGCTGCATGGCCGTCGGCGACGCTTGCAGGGAGGGATTTGGCGCGTAAAACGGGTGGCTCTAGTGGGCGGACAGGACTGTCCTCGTCAGAATCCTGTGCAGCCTGGACGACAGACATCTTTCTCTTCTTCTTGCGTCGCTTCTTCCTATCTCTCGTGTCTTTCTGCTTCCCTTTATCCAAGGTCAGTTCCCTCGGCTTGCTACGCTTCGCGTCTCGCTCCTCCGTGTCCTCCGAATCCGACAGGACGCGTTTCTTGGGGTTTGTTGCCGCAATGGGGGGCGGAGGGATCCCGGCGTCCAGTAGGGGCTGAGAGGACATCCAGAAAGAGACCGTCAGACGACAAACAAGAGGTATGGTAGTGGGAAGAGGTCAAGAAGTGGTCAGGCAAGGACCCTCGCTACAGCCACAGTAATCTCGAGGCGGAGTTGGCACGCCATTGTCGGAGTTTCTCCTTGCAGAGATCCAGTCAGGTTTTCAGACTCCGACGAGATTAGATAAGGGCTGCTAAATCGGTTTCGGGGCTCAAGTAGGTCACGCCGGTGTGGAGCGGGGTGCAAGTCCAGTTGCCATTGACCTCGACACCCCACGCGACACCCCTGCCATCCCGCTCGCCATCGCATGCCGCCATGAGGTCTCCGCTCCTCAAGCAGGCTTCTCCTGCAGAGCTTTCTGTCGGTCTTGCTGGTTCTTCGAGTTACTTCGACTCGACACTCCGCACGCCCGTGTCTCAGCGGTACCTTGAAGTTGATGTCCCCCAACAATGGCAAGCTGCTCTCCCTTACGGACTGTTTGGGCCGAGCTTCCAGATGCAAGGTGTCTCAGAAACCGCCGACCTGCAAGCCACTGGCGGCGGCAGAGGTTCATCTTGGAACCTGAAGGAGCTGGCCATGGGCTCCTCCCCCCGACAGCGTCCAGGCTTCGCGCGCGACGCGACAAGCACGCCGGCCTTTTTCCTGCCGCCCTCTCCTCTCGCCCGCAATAGCGCAGCTCTTTCGCCCTCTTTGCCCTTCGTAGCACCAGAGGCACCGGCCTCCAAGCATCCACTACCGCGACGAGCGCGCAAGAAGGTGCCCAGCGCACGACGCTGGGCGGATTCGCAAGCTGTTTGGCTTGGCGCGTACTTCGCGTTCAATCTGAGCTTGACGCTCTACAACAAGGGCGTGTTGGTACGCTTCCCATTTCCTTACACCCTGACCGCAGTCCACGCCTTGTTTGGGACTGTTGGTGGGCTCGTTCTGAGGCATCAAAATGTGTATACGCCGGCATGTTTGGACGCGAGGAGCTATATGGTGCTTGCTGCGTTCAGCGTACTTTATGCAGTGAACATAGCCGTCAGCAACATATCGCTGCATCTCGTCACTATCCCTGTAAGTCTTGCTTCTCGCTATGTTTATAACCTCATTCTGATAGCATCAAAAGTTTCACCAAGTCGTACGCGCCGCAACACCTATCTTCACCACGCTCCTTTCCACCATCCTACTAGGAAGCCACTTTAACGTTACAAAAATGATCACCCTAATACCGGTCATGCTAGGCGTGGCATTGGCGTACGCTTCCATATCATCGTCCCCATAAAAATGTCTAACATCGATTCAGTACATACGGCGACTACTACGCCACGACTACGGGTTTCCTCCTCACCCTCTTCGGCACTGTTCTCGCCGCTCTCAAAACAATCTACACCAACGTCCTCCAATCTCCCACCCACAAGCTCTCCCTTCGCACTGCTACACCAGTCCCCGCCACATCTCCTTTGCACTTTCTCGTCCCTCCCAGCCTTAACATGCACCCCCTCGACCTCCTCACACGCATGTCCCCACTCGCGCTCGTACAGTGCATTGTATGCGCCTACCTCTCCGGAGAACTTTCACAAGTCCGGGCGGCCATCACAACCCCTCTGGGCTGGTCGCTTCCCATTCTGCTTGGAAACGGGATCATCGCGTTCGGCCTCAACGTCGTTAGCTTCACCGCGAACGGCAAGGTCGGTGCCCTCAATATGGCCGTTGCAGGTGCGTTGCGTTCCTGTCTGCTCTTCCGCCCTTTCACCCACTAGCCTCTTGCTCTACTTTCAACTGGCCACTTCTTTCCTCATCCAGCTCCCTTCCGTTTTGACTTCCCGGATTTTGTGTGGTTCGCTGGTTTTCGACATTCTAACTTGTTCAGTTCCCTCCCTGTTTGCCCTTACTCGTGGCGTAATATGAAAATCGCTGACTGTGGTATTATTCACTAGCAAACGTCAAGCAGGTTCTTACCATCCTTCTCGCCATGGCGATCTTCAACTTGAGCGTCTCGGGTGCAAATGCCCTTGGCATCGCAATGACCATCGCCGGTGGCGCATGGTACGCGTGGGTCGAGTACGAAGAGAAGGAGAAGGGGCGTCTGCACCGGGAAGGAGACGTTCAGAATCCCGGTGCACTACAATAGAACGTCGGCCTCCCTTCCACCGAACGTACCACTGTCTTTCCTCTGCCGTATCCAGCATCTTAGACGTTTACACAGGACACTTGTAGCACATACACTCGGACTACTGGATGGATATCATACCCTCATCGATTTTGTAACTCTCACGCACGTCTGATGCTACATGGCTGGACAAGACGATAGTCAAGTCTGGGGCGCGCGGTGCGTTGAAGGATCTCCCACTTGACCAACAGGCGCTTATTTCGCAATGGGCATGCGCGCTTGTCGCGCAGAATTTGGTTCAGTGGGTGGGCTATGGTTCACCTGATGCTACTGGCACATTTCGTACAGATCACTCTTCCAGCATTTATAGGCAGATTGTTGGCATTATCGCTCTTTGAGTCTGTCTCATTCTTGTCCTGAGCGACATTATCTTCTTACAACTTACCCGTGTGTAGGCGATCGAAGTCGGACCTCGAGGCGTGGTGCCCGGGCTAGCCATTTGGGGTTCACAAACAATACGACGCATTAAGAAGTTCCGCTTGCGGGAGCATCGGTTTTTTCGAGAAGCCTTCGCTGTAGCATCTTTGAGTCCGCATCGTGGTCCTACTACCTTGCCACTAGTACTGATACCACGTTGTGGGAAGGCCTAAAGCCCACAGGCGTCACACTTCTCCTAACTACTTTCCGTGTTCTCAGCCATGTCGTCAAAACAAAATATATCGGAGTCCTCCCCGTGGTCCACCGAGGAGGCCAAAGCCTCCATAGTGCAACGCCGTATCCAACAGTTGGCCGAAGAAAAGGAGCACAAACGCACTACCCGCCGCCAATGCTCCTACTGTCTCAAGAAAAGCCCCAAATCTCTACCAACTTGTTCCCTTTGCAAGTGCGCCACTGATGGCCATGGTCGTTCTCTTCGCCTAGATCCACCCTAACAGATACACGCAGGTCGGTCAGCTACTGCAACAAGATCTGCCAGATGGCAGACTACAAGCGCAGCCACAAGCGAGAGTGTGCTGAGTTCCTCCACCCGCCGTTCGTGGCCGACTTCACGCCTGAGCCCCTTGGAGACACGGAGTACGACCGCAACCCCATCTTCGCCCGGGGCCACGACACCGGCATAGGCTGCTGGGTGTCCGTGGGCGGGCGGGTGGATGCTCAGTGCGTCTCCTACGTCGCTCGTGCGTTCCGTCGTGTGTGGGCAGCTACTTAACGGATGCGGGGCAGGCTCAGCGCTCTCGCAGAGCACATAATGCCGCCGCCCAATCCGCAAGCCCTCACGGTTCGCAGCGAGATGATCTCACGCGACCGCGCACTGGCCGCGCGCATGCGCGTGTACGAGGCCAACCTGCTCACGCTGGACGTCGTCGTCCAGAACAGGCGTAAGGATGGCGCGGACGTCGCGGTATTCCCCGCGCAGGCCATGCTCCAAAGCCACGCGGGCCCCGAGTCGATCGCTGCTCTGGCTGGCGGGAGAGTCGAGGGCGAGCGCATTGCGATCTTCAATAGTGCAGAGTGCGTGCACCCCTGTCGGTTTCGCTTACTAGAACAAGCTAGCTAATGGGCGCCGTTGTGTACCAGAGGAGAGTGCGTGATGATGGTCCCCGTGCGGGACCCCTGGAGCAAAAATCCGCGTGTGTTCCTAAACACCCTGGACAGCATGTCCGTGAGTACACGTCCTATGCCACAACACCCCTTGTCTGCGAATCACCTATCCCGCCCCGCGCTAGAACAGCGCGGATCTTCCCTCCCTCTCGGGTGTACTGGACCCTGCCACCGGCAGTGTCTTGCTGAAGCCCGGCCAATTCGCGCTCTACCACATCCAGTTCCGCGTCGGCGACTCCACACGCGTATACTCCGAGTGGCACGCGCTCAGGTACCTCTCCCAGCTCTACCTTCCCGTCAAGGTCCCCTGGCTCTCCGTGAACAGCGTGGATGCGACGGAGCGCACCATCGCGGAGCGTTTCGGGCGCGCGAGCGGGGCGCCTACGGGGGTGCCTGTTTCGTTCAACCAAGCAGCGATAGCCAACTACTACCGTGACTACATCGTTTAGAGGTTTTTGAGCGGACGCTGGACGCTATAACGAATAAAG
>FTLJ01001044.1:0-26812 GCA_900155495.1 Porogramme epimiltina
GCGGACAGCCAAGGGTATGCTGGCAGGGAAAAACGTCTGGACAATTCCACGTTGACCGTAGGCCTTCAAAGCCAGAAGAGAGATGGAGAATCCCACTAGCAGCATGGGGTGAAGTTTCAGAGCGTGATGGTAAGTCAATAAGGGAGGGGAGGCCGCCTCCACTACAGGGCACGGAGGTATATGCGAGGTTCCAGCAGTTCAACAGCCTTGACAGACTGCGGGAACTCAAAATCCAGCAAGGTTCTTACAACCCCGACTGAGACCGGCAGAAACGTTATATCAGATCCAGCTTCGCGACACGTTGATGAGATATGTAGGAGAGTGCCACTTATAGCAACAGACGTACCCTTCTATCAGTGGTCAAAGCCCGCCTACAGCACCCTCCCCCTTGTTTGGAACACCACTCCGCATCTCAAGGGCTAACAATGCCACTGTGGTCCCCACCGCTTTGAGCCCGTCCCGAGGCCCACGCCCGTCCGAATCCTATGCACGTTACACGCACTCTTCGGCCGCGCCTATTCACAGTCTCTCCGATGCGGAACTTGTACGGCCCGTGTATGCGATTTGATCATTTGCTTGCATGAATGATGGTCCCGGAGAAGGTATATTCTCGGGCTCGGCATCCTCGTAGCGCCGTCCTCTATAAAGTGGACGGAATGGTAGAAGCACGCCTGATTACGGGTTGTGAGCTCCAATGCTAACGACTTGCATCAACATGATCATCCACATATTCCGCATGCCACAGTGGAGCAGTGAGAACCACTTACAGGGGCGTGCATAGTAATGAGCTGAACCTGGGCTGGGTTCTGGCCGAGCCGGGCTGAGCCCGATGGTGATACCATTGTTACGGTATCCAGTACCTGGACCTCGCAGCATTCACACGCCGCTGCCGAGCTTTCGAGACGCCTGACCTCCGCGCCTTGCAGAGCTTTAGAATAATAAGAAGAACAGGCAGAGCGAGGAGCACAGACCTTTCGTCACAGCCAAAGATCTGCAGGTGCAGCCACACAGTTTTTCCCTACTCCACTACCACCGGTCTAGATGAGATAGCACAGCGGCATCGAGAGGTACATAACAGAAGCGGCAAGAGGCACAGAAGATGTCAATAGCAACTTCATGGACACGTGAAATTCTGACAGGCATACCAAGCAACGTAAGTGTGTGAGAGACTCTTGGCGAATATTATACACGCACAGGCGGCACGCCCATGGGGTCCCTCATGGCAGACGGATCTATGAAACGGTGCAAAAGCTGAAGCGGCAGTGTGTGGGGGTGCACGTAGAGATATCTAGGGAGATGGGATAGGCGCCCAAGCATAGCGACAAGTTGGTGGCGTCTAAGTGCCAGCTAGCAGCGGGGCCTGGGCTTGGAGTCGGCGCTCGCGGGGCTCAGCCCTGTCCTCAGTGTCCTGCCTTCATCCCCCTTCCCTTCTTACGCGTGAAAAGCGGTCATGCGTATCTCCCCAGTTCATGGAAGCAGGCTTGAGGGCCCCTACAGGAGTAGACCGCCTCAGTCCCCAGGCAGAGTGCTTTGCCATCACGATACTCACCATGGCGGGGCTTGACTCTCGTATAGAACATTGGTGCGACTCCCCGGGCTGCACACTATAGCCATATCCCCTTCTGCAATGTCGCTTTCCACCACAGTACCAAGCCGTGTTCCCCAATCTTCACCTTAGGTGTATTTTTAGGTCGAATACGGCCGCCCGTAGACTATCATAGGTTACGCTAAATCGACGATACTACAAATTGTACTATAGAGAATAATCAATGATATTGAAGGTCCTGGTACTCTGGTGGGGACTCGAAGCGTTCATCCCTAATCTGCTCCATCACCCGCCGCAGGTTCCGCACCTCTTCGCGGAGCACTACTACATGTTCCGTTGTTGTGGGAGAGTATAGCACGGTGCTTGTCGGGTCTCCTGAGTGGCTCGACAATGGCTGTCCCTCAATACGGACAGCGTCTATTGAGAGAAACGGAGCTGGAATCGACTCGGAAGTAGAATCCGGTGTTTGGAATGATGGGATCTCGGTCGGTTTGTAGTGCTCCTCGCTGGTACCCGCTCCTCCCGCCTCTCGAGCCTTCTTCGGCTTTTGCGTGTGGAACATGCTTTCGAGCTCCGTAGTAGTGCCAATGGTTCCAAGGGCTATGCTGCCTGGCTCTCGATCGTCACTGTCTGAGTATGGCGGCAAAGAGGTGGTTAGGTGCTGTTCCGTCGTAATTCCCGTGATTGACGTCCTATATACGCCTTCGCGTCGTGCTGTGGACCTATGTCGCCGAGAGTATATCACGCTTCCTATAGCGATAGAGACAACGGATATTGCGCCTACGACACTCCCGGCTACAATTGCACCTATGTTTGCTTTAGCGGCCTTGGGAGAGGGTCCAGGCTGGGGCGCTGGAGAACCTGGAGAACCTGGAGAGCCTGAGCTTTGGGGCTGAAGACCGATAGTTTTGTTCTGGAGGCTAAAATGATTGGGTAAGCCCGTGACAAGTTGATGGACTTAGGAGCAACGCTCACGACAAGGCCAGAAGCGAGAACATTGAGCCGGTTGTAGGCCTTTGAGCTCGTAAGACTCAAATTCTATAGACGGCTGAAACATTTCGGCAACTTACCCAGCGGCGCCACTCACAGGCAGAATGCCCGTGCCGTTGTTGTAATATATGTTCACAAGAGCCCCTATAGTAGTGTTCAAATTGATTCTATTCCACACCCCTTGGATTAACTCGTCACGGACACTTGAATCTGTCATGATAGCAGCAGCGAATAATGAGAACGCTGCATGCGATTTGCATCAGCTATAATATGACACGACAAACTGAGTGGCAAATGTACCGGTGCTAGCTTTGAAAGACTCTGTGCTATCTTCAGTGAGACCAAACTCAGGTGCTAGAGCAATAATTTACGTCAGTATGGCCGACGTTGTAACTTGTCATTAACGGTTACGCACGGGAGGCGAGTCGGGTCCCGAGATAATTTGTGTGAATGTCGAGGACCTGAGAGGATGTGAGTCGTAGAGCGTGATAGAGGCGGTACACTCTTACCGAGTTCGGTATCAAGCCAGTCTTCAGAAGGACGTCGGCGTACAGATTGTACATCAAGCCCCAGGAACCATCTTCTCCGAAAATACCAAGCACACTTTTTTTGTCCGAAGAAAGGGCTGTGGAGAGCCATTGGCTCATCAACATAGACGCATTTCTCTGCAGTCATGAAAGTTAGGCTGAGGAGATGCCCCTTCAAGCAAACTACTAGCCACGTACTTCATACATTTGGAAGTCGCCATCGTTCTGTGTAGCACGGCTGATTTCGGCCATCGCCTGAATTCCGACGATGCCTTTGAAATTCAGGTTGGTGAAATTCCTAGTGACTTGATCTGCAGTCTGTCTAACTTTCGAGTCAAGGACAATACGCGGCATACAGGAACGATGTGATCATACTGAGCTCCGAATAAACCTGGGGATGATACCGTTTGGACGAGATAATCAGCCCAACGTTTAGCTAGTGCATACTTACGAAAGATCGAATCAGTGTGTTGTTCCATGTGGATAAAGAACAAAATCGACGTACATATTGAACGAGGAGAGTGTCGTCACCGGAGAAACGAGCATGGGCATACATTATACAGAGCATAGCACCAGCATCTTCCTCTAAGTGAGCAGGTAGATGATGTAGCAGAGAATATGCGTTTACTGACTGTCCAGCCCTACTATGGCATCGTTTCCGATGTTTGTGGCTGGATTAGAGTAGGGATATGCAGATCCTGACGAAAACAAGTCAAGTGGCCTGACATTCTCATATACTACGCTTGCTTACCGATATCTTTGAAGGGGAATGTCTGGACCAAATTGTCTTGAGACTCGAGCATTGGGACCAATATTCCTGATAAGAGTGAAGCGTTGATGTATAGATATGCTGGTAGCGCATGAAACACTCTTTCCACGGCATTGACCCGACTTTATGGGACAACTGTCGCGTCAGAATATCGTGGTCACGTTGTCAATAAAATAGAGGCACACTTCTGCCCACCGGTGTCTTTGATGAACGTCTTGACGTCCGACTTATTCGCCTGTAACGTGGTGATATCCATTGAACCCATCACCTGGCGCGCTGCTAGCGAAACTAGGTCTACGTAATTTGAGGATATTCTTCCAGCATCATTGACGACCTTTTCGTCAAGACTCTGTGCGCGGCTGAGCGCTGCAGAAAAATCAGTGACGAAGGCATTGATCTATAAAGTATAAACTCGTCAATAGCGGCTATTAGTCACCAAGTTGAATTTAGTCTTACCGCTAGCTCAACCGTTGAATATTGAGTGAAGAAGTACGGTCTCCGATTCTCCGTGGTGCTCCCCGAAGCGGGAGAATAGACGATAGCCGGATCTCGGACATATCCCACTGACCACGTCACTGGACTAGTAGTAGTCTTGATCTCATGCAAGTCGATGGAGAATGCTAATACGACAGTGGGGTCGCTACAACAGCACTCAGCACTATACGGACATGTATCTAGTAGAGAATAAAACTTACGATGCTATGGTTGCACTCCCCGGAGTCGACTGGAGGTTTGGTAATACGCCGCTGCTGACGAATTGAGAACGAGTAGGGGCGAGGTCGCCAATTTGCCATGTTACGTCTGGATTCTATCGCACAAGTCAGCATTGTCGGCTAGGACAAGATAGCTTATTCGCTCACATCCAGCATAGCATAGTACACTGTACCATCTGACATTTGACTATTGATCTCCATTTTTGAATGGACGGGAAGGGATGCCTGGTGGTATATAGTGGATCCCACAAGTTGAGCAGCATTCCATGTAGGAATGCCGGTAATGCTGCCTCCCGTCGTCCATTCTAAATTCAAGTTAGCGGTTCAGCAGAGCATTGTCAGTGAAGTATCTCTTGCTTCACCTGTAGTTATGTCGGAATATAGCTGGACTGAATGAGCTATCCCGTCGAGCGAGACTGCCTCGATTGAGACATACGAAAACGGCATAGATTGTTTTACCAAATCCGCAGGCTGTGCGTGTGGTCAGTAAATATTTGTACACAGGAGTGGAAGACGGACTCACCTCGATAGGGGACAGAAATGTGACAGTAACATTCATCGGACCCACCGTCATCACATATATGGATCGAGTCGGGGTGACCTGCACATTTGTAACCGGCGTTGTAACGTTCGGGTCGCTCTGAGGTGCACCGGCTCCGAGCCAGGAATAGGAGATGTTGTCCACCCTGATACTCCCAGTCCATCCCATAGTCGCCTGAATTACACTTCAATATGTGACAGGAGGGGAAGGCTGCATATTGAGTGCGTACCTGCTGAGTCCAGAACACAGGTGAGGACGATGACAGAGGGGGTTGTCCACTTGTAGCATTATGCCATGTGCTCAGATAGGGGGTGCGGACAGCCAAGGGTATGCTGGCAGGGAAAAACGTCTGGGTAAGTCCACGTTGACCGTATGCTTTCAAAGCGAGAAAGGATGCGGAAGCCGCTAAGAGGAACATGAGGTGAAATTTCGCAGTATGGTTGTCAGTCAATAAGAAGGGGTCACACCCTCTGCGTAGAGAACAGCTGTATATGGTGAGATTCTGACAGTCTGACAGCAAGTCCATAAGTAGTGTCCCTATAGCCCGGACGGCGAGCGGTATTGTGTCCAATCTGCAGCGCAACGTTGATGAGATGTGTGTGGTGGTGTTACCAATGACAGCGGACGTACCTTTCTAGACAACGGCAGGCCACAGTCGCACACTCTGGGTATAGCCCCTCGTGCAAGGCCGCTACATCCTCTAATTATCTCCCGTGCGCTCCTGCAACCGCCCTTCAAGTCGTTGTGCTCCTTGGATCAGGTCCGTTCCATACCTATACACACTACTCATACTCTCTTCTTGTGGCCTTCCAGACATTCTTAATCGCCCAACTTGCATAGCTTGTGTATGCAATTCGATCCTCTCCGTGTATGGATGGCAGTTCCGGGGGAGGCTCACCCTCAGACTTGACACCCTTAGAACGCTATGCTTTGTAAGATTAAACAGATACGACAAAAATGTAAAGATGAAACTGCGGCTTCGTCATCGCTCGCGTGTCCCAACACAACATGAACTGCATTTACGACATGTATCAAGTTCATCGTGTGCATACGCCTCATGGGTACCGCCGACGGATTTTAAGGGCCCTTAGCTTTCTCCACAAGTAGGTGTTACTGGCTCTAGAAGTACCTGCTGTAATGAGGACGATAGACACAGGGAGGCGTACGAACCTTAGAACACACCCGGGGATTTGCACCTTTTCGGTATCCCTTCCGTTGATTAACGCCAGCCACGTCCGCAGTGGCAGGGCGGCCCCACGGATGCACTGCAGAAACAACAGTGGCGTTTACAAGCGTGTCTGAGACTCTCACCGAAGCATGTGAGAGGGAAAGGGGCTGTTGTGGACAGGACAGTGCGCACCTAGCGAAAGCACATATGGAAGAGGCAGCGAATAGGCAGAGAAGGGGCTAATGCTGGCCTGCAAGAGATATGAAATCAAGTCTGGCATATCAAAAAGCGTGCCCGTACGAGAGATTCTGGGTGGATTCCAGCCAAGGAATGCTGCACATGCGGGCGTGCCGCCCTAGTGGTTCTGCCACGGGGAACGGCTCTACGAAAACAATGCAAAGGGGTCAAGGACGGTGACAGGTCACTGGGGCTGTAGTACACGAGGGGGTGTAGATGCCATCAGTAACAGTAAAGCTTGTTGAAGCATGATATCAGTGAAGGACATACGAGCGATGTCGTGTTCGGGTCCGAGTCCGACATCGTGATTCGTGGCAGACATCAACCCACAAGCGCCCGAATCTTGGGCTCAGTATGGGCTGCGCTAAGTGGACGCGGAATAAACAAGTGCCTAGATTAAGTCTGGCTTCGCCCCACGTCGACAGAATTTCACATCGTAAGCTTGAAAAATATCCCATAGATGGTTTCCGTCACACTGAGTTAGTGATTTTGAGTACCTTGCCCTTCCGCCCTCGGACTCTTCGGAGTCGCCGTCCGAGTCACCGCAAGGCCATGCTACTACCTGAGTCCGAGATCTATTACGCTTTACGGAACCTCTAGGAGCCGCCAATGTTTACTGAGCAAGAGCTCAAATGAGATATAGAGCCTACCACGTGCTCGTCATTGTGTCAGAACCAGGAAAACATCTGATGGTCCGAGTGCTAGGTAGTGTATTCTGGCGGTGCCTCAAGCGGGTCGGGTAACCGGTCCACCCTCAACTGCTGTAACACCCTACGTAGACCCTGTACTTCCGTGCGAAGGTCAACCACTTCTGTCTCTGTGACTGACAGAGCGCCTTCTCCTGGTGCCTGATATGCATCGTGTCTGTTTGGCGTAATCTGAAGCGCTGACAAATCCGATGTCAATAAGTCAGAATCGAGGCCTGAACCACCCTGACTGTCATCAGTGTAGGTGTATATGCAGCCCCCGCGTGTACGGGCACTAGAGAGTCTGTCCTTGAGACGTGGATTGGATACCCCTGTAACATTGTGTGCTGCACTGTGCCGTCTAAGGTTGTTTTGATCGAGAGGGTTTGAATGGGGAGGGTGTTGTGCGTCTATAGTTTCCATCGTCTTGTTGTGGCTACCACGGTCTTCTACGAGCCCGGAGCGCCTTCGCCAAAAGTATATGACCGCCGCGCAGGCAATGATGACTATTGCTAGACCACCAACCACACCGCCTGCGATTGCACCGCTGTCTGATGTTGGTTTGTTCCCCCCTGTGCTAGTAACACCAGAACTGTGGGTTCCGAGGTTGCTGTTCGTGGTGTTGAAGGAGATGGTCTTGTTTGGTAACCTAATATGCGTGTGTGCAACCTCAGTTTTTCACTGGTCCTACGCAATTCAGGAGTGGAAGTAAGGGCCTACCCTAGGGCTAAGTGAGAGAACACAGAGCCAAGGCCAGGGCTATGACATACGCCCCAATCAAGCATTGAAATATACATAATATGGACGATAACTCACCCCGCTACTCCGCCCGATGCGGATGCCACCCCAGAGGCACCTGAAGTTGATACCACCCCCGAGGTATTGTTGTAGTAGTCCGGAAACGCTCCTAGAGTAGTATTCAAGTTTGCTCTGTTCCAAGCTCTTTGTATAAGCTCATCGCGGACGCCACTGTCCGTAACAGCAGCAGAAGAGAACAGCTGCCATGCTTAACGTGTTCCATTATGAATATGGATGGAATCGCAAATGTACGAGTTACTTACCTATGCTACTGATTTGTGGCGAAGTGCTGTCGTCGATCGGGAGGCCTAGAATTGGGGCTAGTGAAATGCTTGTAAGCAACAGAATCGCTTATAGCTTCCAAGAAGTTATTGAATTACCTTTGCTAATTTGTGTACGAAGATCCTCGGTAAATGTGTCGAAAACCTACGGGGGTGTAAGCCAGATTCCGCATATAAGCAGATTCGAGACGGCTTAACTCACGGATTGTGGGAGCAGCTCAGTTCCTAGCAAACGATCCGCGTACAAGTTGTACAATAAGGCCCAAGAATTCTCGTCATGAAAGCTCCCTATAATTCGCTGGCTGTCTGAAGATAGTGCAAGAGATTGCCACTTGGTAATAAGAGCAGTGGAGTTTTCCTATAATTCGCGAGTTATTGTGGTCCCATTATTGTTGAGTTGAAAATTTACCTGATACAGCTGAGCATCGGAATCGTCTCCCGTGGCACGGCTGATCTCAGACATGGCCTTAATTCCTATGATTCCCTTAAGAGCAAGATTAGTAGAATCGAAGGCAGACACCTGATCTGCAGGGGCCCTGTAAATAAGTCAGTGCCATGTAGTAGACAGACTGTAAGGCGAGGAAGTACGTACTGGCCCTGAAGGTCTGGCATTGAGCTCAAACTCTGCACCAAGTAGTCTGCCCACTTCTTGGTGAGATTATACTGAAGAGCAGTAAGCAGGATTGATTTGACGCGTTAAAACATGTCGGGAACGTACGTGACGAGCCAGAAGAGTGCCATCACCAGTGAATCTAGCATGCGCATACATCATAATAAGCATGCTCCCTGATTCTATCGAAACGCGAGTTGCAAATCTTATCATGAACGTCAATGTTAAGAAGATACTGACGATCAATGCCCTGAGGTTGTGCAGTGCTGCTGCCCTGATCTGCAGTAACGTTTGGATATGTGGCACCTATCTCAGATGTGAATAGACGTTCCAAGTGTCATAACAGCCCATGCCCTCTCACCAAGGTCCGGTGAAGCGTAAAGCTGGCCTGTCAGCCCATCCTGCGCTTCCAGGAGTGGTGCCAGCATAGCCGAGCAAAGCGATGCGTTCAGGTAGAGATATGCTGGAAATGCTGCGTAAAGTCTATCCACAGGATTTGTGCGCCTGTGTATCTGTATGAGTGTCATAGTTATTGCGTGTGACACAAAACGGGCGTACTGTGATGACCCGATATCCTTGACAAAGATCTTTACGTCCGATATGTTAACGCTGTGATCGTCATCTCCTAACACAGTTATTTCCATAGAGCCCATGGTTTGACGGGATGCCAAGGACACAAGATCAACGTAGTTTGAAGATATATTTGCTGCTTCCTCCATTATCTTTTGGTCCATCTCAATAGCCTTATCACGCCTTGCCGAGAAGCTGGTCACCACCGCATCGATCTAGGATACGACGTCAATCATTGAGGCTTCCATAAATTAGATGAACCATACCGCTGAAGAGACGTTTGGATACCGAGAGACAAAGTAGGGCCTGCGTATCTCGCGGGCTCCTGAGGGAGCAATGTATTGCACAGGAGGATTTCTGACCCTTCCAACCGACCACATGACTGGGTCGGTGGTAGCCTGAATGTTGCCCAAGTCGATCGCGAATGCTAATACCCAGAGGTCAGGGCTATAATGATCTTAATAGATATACTTCTCTACTAAGGATACCATTACTCACGGTGATGTGTAAATCCCCCCGAACACGCTAGACGCTCTGTCGGGGAGTATCCCGTGATCTATGAATTGCCCACGGCACACTTTATCTTCATCGATCTGCCAGGTGACTCGTGTCGGATCCTACAATATTCTGTGTTAAGCACGCTCATATGTACCTAGAAGCAGGACGACTCACTACTGCTGTCGCATAGTAGACCTTTCCATCCTGTGCCTGATTATCGAACTCGGTATTTGCGATAGGAACTTCTAGTTCAAGTTCATGGAAGATGCTGGTCCCTGTATTCTGGCTGTCCCATTTCACAAACGCGCTGCGGTTACCAGAGGCCCATTCTGAAATCTGATTTATACGTGTAACATGTAAATCATTCAAAACTGACCTGTAAAGATGTCCGAGTATAGTTGCACTGAATGCTTTTCACCGTCGAGGGCAGATGCCTCAACATAGAGATAAGAGAAGGGGAGAGACTGCTCCACCAAATCTGAAGGCTACCGAACCCCATCTCCGTTAGTATCATCAAAGTCGAGATACGAAGGTTGCAGCTAGACACTAACCTCGATGGGGGAAAGAAAGGTAACCGTAACATTCATTGGGCCTGCTGTCAGGACGAAGACAGACCGTGTAGGAGTTATTTGGACGTTCGTGACATTGGAAATGTTGTGCCCGCCTTGCGCGGGATCTTGACCCAACCAGGAATACGAGATCCCATCCACCCTTATCTTCCCTACCCACCCAGTATGTGGGGCCTAAGCTTGTCACATGAGCTCTATAAATCTTAAGACAGAAAAGAGAGCACGTACGTCCTGCCCCCAGAACACTGACCACGATGCCGCCAGTGAGGGACTACTACTAGTAGAAAGTTGCCACGTATTCAAGTAGGGGGAACGAATGGCCAAAGGAATGCTGGCAGGGAAAAATGTCTGAACAGGGCCTGGTTGAGCATAAGCTAGTAAGATGGTGAGATAGGTTGAGAGCGCCAATAGCGGCAGCAACATGGATGAGTTATGTGGAACGACAGTCAAGGCTGGAGGCAGAGAAAGGAATGTCGACTGACTCTTACGGGCGGTGAACTTATATATGGCCATGTTTGGGGAGTCCAGTGAATCTAACAGACCGCAGAAAGAAACTCCGGGCGCGCGCGTAGTAGACCTTGCCCACGGCCTCACCCGGAGACGAGGTACATTATAAGGGGCGTCAAAAATACATTGAAACCTTTATAGGAGGCTCCTTGGATGTCAACAGCAACTCTGGTCCAGTCCGCTAGATCTGTCCGAATGGGAGATCAGTCGGAGGGGAGCACCGATTACACCTCACTGTTTACGGCCCCCTCTCGTGGGTAAATTCTTGCTAAAGTGCCACCTATTATATGGGCGGAGCAGTCTCTAAGGTGCAAAAGAGTCAGAACATCTGATACCGTGACATAACCTTATGACTCACCCGTGACGCGAGTGTAAGTTATTCGCATGAAATTATCATCCTAGGATGATACGCTAATTGAAGAATCGAAAAACATCACAGCGAATTTCATGATACCATCTCAAAGAAAGATTCCCCCCGAGAGGCTCAAGCGATCTGCCTATTCCTCATAACCCGGAGGCGCCTCAAACCTCTCCGCTTGTATCTGTTGCATCGCCCGCCGCAGGTCCTGCACCTCCTCCCGCAAACCAACGACGTCCTCCGTCGGAGAGGTGGACTGGGCCGCTGTTCCCATGGCGGACTGAGAGAAGTCGGATCCATCCGGCCCACTTGTTCCTTCCACCGACGCGCCCCCCATGTATCCACTAGCAGCAACTTGCCTAATCTCTTCGGCCTTTGTTCGCAGTGGTGGGACAGAATGTTGCTGGGGAGGCGATTGCGCACTGCTGTCCCCAATGGTTTCTTCAGCCTGCGTTCCATGACCATGGCTATCGCTGTACGGGTAAGGCGATAGAGGAGCGGGGGCATGCCGTTCTTCCATGCCATCCACAACGAATGTCCCGTCAGCGCGCCCGTAGCGGCTTAAGGATCTGCGCCGGCGATAGTAGAGAAGGCCGGCGACTAAGACCACTATAGCGGCGGCACTGCCGACGACACTGCCAACGATCGCACCAGTGTGCGAGCTCGAGGTGCTCCCTCCTGAGCCGCTGGGGAGCGAGGTGTCGATGGTTTGATTTTGAAGCCTGTCAAGCTGGAATGAGTTCCTTCATTCTTACGTTCGATTGTTCATCATGAGGGCCTCACGTCAGAGCTAAATGCGAGAAAACAGCGCCAACACTAGGTCTAAGGGACGCCACACGGTTAATGAGATCATGGGTGGTCAAAAGGTATAGGATACTTTACCCTGCTGTGCCGTTCGTGGCCTGCACGCCGTTGCTGCCGTCGTCATTGTAGTAATCCATAAAGGCGCCTACGGTTGCGTTGGAATTCGCCCGATTCCATACCCCTTGCGTCAGGCTATCTCCGATAGTCTTGTTGGCCGATGTCACAGCGGCGGCGGCGAATAACAACCATGCTGTGTGCAAATTTGTTATTCAGGTTCAAAAGGAGCGAGAAAGATCTTACAAGTGCTGCTTGTAACCCCAGCATTGTTGTCTATCGGGAGACCAAAATTTGGCCCTAGAACGCCGACGCTTAGCATGATAAACGTGCGCCGACCACTAACAGCTTACCAGCTGTAAGGCGGGTCCCGAGGTACCGTGCGTGGTTCTCAAGGATCTGTCAAAAAGTCAGAACGGTCTCAAAGGGTTAGAACTCAGCATTACACCCACAGATGTAGGTACAAGATTAGTTCCGAGCAGAAGGTCGGTATACAAATTGTACGTTAGTGACCACGAAGTCTCTTCTCCGAAAACGCCAAGAATACGTTGCTGGTCCGAGGAGAGAGCCGACGATTTCCACTGGTCCATCAACGATGTTGCTTGTTGCTACATAGTGATTATAAGAAGGATGTTCGTCGTTTGTTAACCGAAGCGCAACCCAAAGCCTACCGAATACGTCTTCACGTCCGCATCATTTCCGGTAGCGCGGCTAATTTCAGCCATAGCCTGTATACCAAGGATTCCTTTCAAGGCCAGGTTGGTCAAGTTCTGAGTTTTCTGGTCGATAAACTGCCTGCGAGACCCATAAGAAGCATGCAGAGAAGGTAGTGGTGGTACACACTGGTCTCCCAAGTCCGGAATAGTCGTCGTCTGGACCAGGTACTCGGCCCAACGCTTGGCAAGATTGTACTAGGGAAGATGGTGAGCTATGGCGATATCGTTATTGAACAACATGACTCACGTGTCGCAAGAGCAAACTACCATCGCCCGAAAACCTAGCGTGTGCGTACATCATAACTAACATGGTGCCCGACTCTTTCCTTTACTGTCAACGAGCTAGACTTGACAAAGAAAGATGACCTACTCACTGTCTATTCCCGCAGAGGAAGGATTGTTATCATCAGATGATCCTGCCACAGCAGTTGGATACGAGCCGCCTGTTACTAGTAAGTACCACGGTTGTCAACAATGTATATCGTTACGAACCGATGTCTTGGTATGGGTACTGGACCCCGGCTGACCTATCCTGGGATCCCAGAAGAGGCGCCAGCATGCCGGAGCATAACGATGCGTTGAAATATAGGTAAGCCGGAAGCGCCTCATACATCCTCTCCACAGCGTTAACGCGTCTTTGCGAGATATGAATACAGTCAATCACCGCACCCTATTTGCATCAGAGATCACTCACCCAGAACCCCCGATGTCCTTGATGAATATCTTGACATCCGATCCGTTCAAACTCCCATCGGCATCGTTTCTCAAGACAGTAATATCCATGGAACCCATCACTTGGCGCGCCGCAAGAGAGACCAAGTCCGCGTAATTCGAAGATATCTTCCTTGCACCGCCCGTGATCTTCTGGTCCATGTTTGTGGCTCGACTGAGAGCCCCAGAGAAGTCTGTGGAGAAGACCTCAATCTATGTGAAAGTGTGAGCGGCGATGAAGGAATGACCCGGGTCGCTTTTTACTCACTGCGGAGCCAATATCTGGATATCGAGTGAGGAAGTACGGAACTCGAGTCTGTGGATTCGCGTCCTGAGAGGTGCTGTATTTGATGGATGGATTCCTAACATAGCCAATAGACCATGTCACCGGGGTAGATGTCTGCTTGATGTTGCCCAGGTCGATCGAAAACGCACATACGGTGAAAACCCCGCTAGAGAGTTCATAAGTAATGAGAAAGATAAACTCTAAAATGCTTCGAGATTACTTCGCGTCAATGGCAATTTCGGCGTTCGGTGCGGCAGTGTTGTTCAGTGTGCCAGTAGCGATGAATTGATTGCGTGTCGCGTCAGCTTCACTGATCTGCCAAGCAGTATTGGAAGCCTTAGGATATTAGACATGTCAGGATCGAAGTACGCAATGATTGAATGTACTACTCACACTAGGCATAGCATAGTATGCTGTACCGTCTTGTGCTTGGTCACTATCTTCGTGGAATGTGATCGGTCTCATAATCTGGATCTGGTGGTACCGGCTAGAGCTAGTTGTCTGGCTAGCCCACGTTGGCCAACTAACAGATCTGTCGCCCGACGCCCATTCTTGGTATCGGTTAGTCGTAGCCTGGGGAAGGGCAAGCTAAATGGTGTGAAACTCACCGGTGCTGATGTCAGAGTATACCTGCACGGAGTGAGCAGCATTGTCTGTTGCGCTCGCTTCTACGGATACATAGGAAAATGGAAATGATTGATTGACAAAATCTGAAGGCTGATGATGGTGCATGTTAGGAGAATAGATCATGCTCACCTGCCTAACACAATATACTCACCTCAATCGGTGAAAGAAATGTGACAGTAACATTCATTGGGCCTGCCCTCATGACGTATATAGAACGCGTCGGAGTGATCTGTACGTTCGTGACGGTGGAGACGTTTGGACCGCTTTGTGCTGTATCGTTTCCAAGCCAGGCATAAGACGTATTATCCACCCTGATTTTTCCTGCCCATCCCATGATCCCCTGTAGCAGTTTGTTATAAGGTCAGGTAGTCTGGATATCAAGGAGTTTGCGTACCCGTTGAGTCCAAAATACAGGCCAAGACGACGAGAGAGGGCTCTGTCCACTCGTCGCGTTTTGCCATGTACTCAAGTATGGAGAGCGAACAGCCAATGGAATGCTGGCGGGAAAAAATGTTTGTACGGCGCCCTGAGCATGAGCCCCGTAGAAGAGGAGGGGTGCCGAGAGTGCAAGCAGCAGCAGTAGCAGCAGCATGGTGATGGAGGGCTGTAAACGTTGCAATGGTAAGAACGAGGTCGACTTCACAGGACTCGTAGAAAGTGTATCCACACCAAATTTTAGGCTGGGGGGTCTTTCTCTACCGGCTGAGAGAGTGCCCGCACAGGGCGGTCTCTTCCAATCCGCTGGGATCGCACTCCGACAGAAGCCCGGACCTGCTCCACCTATAGCCACACCGAAACGCCAGCTTCCCTTCTTCATATCTGTGACATCTCAAAGTTAGTATAAATTGCCAAGAGTATTGCGCTACTCGCGGATAGTCTGCGATTAGGTAGCTGCATTCATGCCACCCGCGCCGAATAAGCCCAGCAGACCCAGATATCGCTGGGGCAGTACCACGGCGGCAACGGCTCCTTCGCCCTGCAGCGAATGACGATCTGGAGTGTGAGTCATAGATGACTTCACGACGTAACGGCAGCTGTGATGGGTAGTAAGAAAAGCCCAAACAGACCAAAAAGACTTTGCACCGCTATGACGTTACATCGCCGCACATGCCTGGAAGCTGCCGGGAGTATCTGCGTCGCCCTAAGTTCGTGGCTCCGCTCTTTTCGTCGCCTCCCTGGCGTACGGCCCAACCGACTTCCGACATGGTTCTCATTATGGAACATCGTTATGTAATGAGTGACCCGCGGAGGCAAAAGTACCACCAAAAAGATAAGATGCATGTCGTATACGCTCCACTTAGCGAGGCGCCAGCTTCCGCGCCATAGTCGGCGTGTGGCTTAAGGTTGCAACGAGACCGGGAACGGGGGTCCTCAAGGAGAGCCCACACTTTTGCGGGTGATAGTGCCACATCAAGGTAGGGTGTAACAACGCACTTGGGGGAAGTGATAGATGTCATTAGTATCTCCAGATTGCGACAGAAACGTTGGCTTCTTACCGCTTCCAAGAGGGAACTGAGAGCAAAACTGAATGCTCTGCCCAACGCCCCCCTCACCCTGCGCACCAGACCGCATGGTTACGGGCAGTGGGGGTGAAGAGGGCTGCGCAGTATCCCCCTCACCGTCTCAGTTGCTGAGCACAAAGAAAATTTCTAGTCGTGCTTGTGATCATCCTGGCGGGTCAGTACGGTTGACAGTCATCGGCTCAAGCCCCACAACTAGCACGGCCCCTTCGGCCATGGATAGAGACACGATCTCTCCTTGTAGTTGCAGAATGTTGGGCAGTGCCAAATAAACGAGCTAGACGCAGTACAAAATACAAAGTCACAGATGCTTGAGCGAATCACAACCTGCGAGCCACGTCACATCACTATACCTGGAACAAACGGGCACACTCACCACTTCCTAGTCCACACACAACGGTCCGACCGCCCCTCGCAGCTCACGCCGAGCCCATCGCCACGTCCACGTCCATCATGTCCCCGCACATGAGCCGCCTCCTCCCCTGGTCGCATCTCCGCAGGTACTCCGCGCACCGCTCCCCAAACACGCCCAGCCCGTCCAGGAAGCCCTTCGGGAGCTTGTCCTTGCGCTGCTCCCACGGCTTCACGTCCACGAGGTCGCACCGGTCCAGGCAGACGAGGATCATCCCGAAGCTGTACGCGTCCGCGAGCCGCGCGTCCGCGCACTCCCCGCGGAGCACCTCGGGCGCGGAGAACGGGCGCGTGCCGGGGTAGATCCGCTCGACCTTGCGCGCGGGCGGGGGCGGCGCCGCGGGCGCGGGCGCGTGTGTGGCGAAGCGCGACGACGCGGCTCGCGAGGGCGTCGGCGGCGGCGGGGGCGACGGCGGCGGCTCGTCGCCGAGGTCGTCGTCGGGCGACGCGTAGACCGAGTCCGCGGACACGGAGCGCCCAAAGTCGAAGAGCTTGACGGTGTCGGAGCCGCGCGTGACCTGGATGTTGAGCAGGGAGAGGTCGCCGTGGGAGAGGCCGTACGAGTGGAGGTGGGTGAGGCCGTCGAGGAGCTGGTTGTGGTACCCGACCTTCTGCGCGCGCGAGAGCGGCTCGGGCTGCTCGCGGATGACGTCGTACAGCGTGCGGCCCTCGAGGTACTCGAGCACCATGCCGACGTTCTCGAGCGCGCCGAGGAATGCGCAGATGTTGCGATGCCGCGCGACGGTCGTGTACACGCGCAGCTCCGCGAGGAACTGCGTCGTCACGTCCCGCGCGTTCGACTGCATCTCCCCGTTGATCTCGAGCTGCACGACGTTGGGTTTCTTAACGACGCATTTGAACAGCTCTGAGGCGGACCCTGCCGCGATCGGCGCCAAGCTCTGTGTCGGATTTGGTGGGGCTGAGTAGGAGGTGGGTGTGGGGAATGAGAAGATTGCAGTAGGGTTTGTTGGTGGCGTGTAGATGGGCGCGGATGCATGTGAAGTAGTCTCGTACGTTCGTGGTGTTTGTCGGTGCAGTTGCCTGGGCGTCCAGTCGCGATGATGTTGGGTTTCATTGACCAACGTCTCCTCTGTCGATGCAGGGTGTGACTGCGCGGATGTCGATTCCTCTCCCTCTTCGTCGAGCTCAACTATGCTTTCGCGGCGATGTGAGCAATGGCGAAGGGCCGCTTCGTCGGCCTGCTTCACTCACCCATCCACCAATTCTTCTTCGAGGTCAAGGTCACGCGTCTGATATGTCTTGACATGATGACACTATAAATGCGAGTTGTTTGGGAGGCAAAGTCGTAGATGGGGATAGAATGCAGAGATGAGTTGAATGGGCACGCTGCAAACTGCCCCCGACTTGGCGATCAACGGCCTTGGCGCTAATCTTATCCCCGCAATGGCAAGGGCCGCTAACCCGAGCCATGACGTAGTTCTACTCCCCATATCACCGCCTGCCGTGGCCATAAAGCGTGCATGCCGTGAAGGCGTTCGGTGGTATCCGAACGAATAGCAATAGGTAATACGAGGAGTGGCGGCAAAGTTTAAGCGACGAATCCCTGCATTCACTTTTCGGTATTTCACGCAGTGGTTGGTAGAGATCTGATCTCACAGTCCGGATATCTGGTCATTCCAAACTTACTTGCAACTAGTTTACAATGAAACGAGACCTATTAGAATACACGAGGGAGAAAGTGTCCACGCCGTCGTCCGCACATCACAACACGCTCCGCTGCCACGCCGCAGGGCACCCGTCGCGCACCGCGAGGTACCCCATGAGGTCGCTCGTCAGGAACTCGCTCGGCCACTCCTTCCGCACCTGCGCCTTCAAGTACTTCCCGACGATGTCGAGGTTCTCCGCGGTGAGCGTCGCGCTCTGCAGCGTCGGCGCGACCTCGTCGACGAGGGTGTCGACCCACTTGGCGGTGATGACTTCGCCCGTGTCCCCGGTGCGCATGCCGTACTTGACCCACTGCCAGAGCTGCACGCGCGTGATCTCCGCCGTCGCGGCATCCTCCATGAGGTAGTTCAGGGGAATGCAGCCGTTTCCGCCGAGCCACGCCGCGCTGTAGCCCAGCGCAGTCGCGACATTGGAACGCACGCCCTCAACGGTGATCTGCCCGGGCACCTTGGTGTTGAGCAGGTCTGCCGCTGCGATTTTGACGTCCTCTCGGCGGACGTGGTACTGTATGGTGCTCTATGAGTTCAATGTACAGGAACGATTCGGGGCGAACTAACCTGGTTGGGGCCGAGCATGTACTTGTTGAAGATCTCCATAGCGATCCCGTTGATGAGAGGGTGGGCAATCCAAGTACCATCGTGACCGTTCGTGACCTCGCGGAGCTTGTCCGCGCGGACCTTGTTCATGGCGACCTCGTTCGCAGCAGGGTCATTCTTAATGGGAATCTGCGCGGACATGCCACCCATAGCAGCAACTCTCCGCCTATGGAGGGGTCAGTATGGAAACTGGACACAGAAGAGGAAATCATACCTATGGCAGGTCTGGATGAGCAGACGGACATATGAGTCCATGAAGCCGACCTCCATAGTCACGTCCTTGCGATCAGGGAGCACAGCGCTCCGGTCAGCACGACGCCTCTTAATGAAGCTGAAGATGTAATCCCAGCTACGCATATGCGTAAGACAACTGCTCTCGTTGCTGAAAGCGTGGCCATTAACTCACCGACCGCAGTTCAATCCTGATGAGTGTGTGCGAAGCTCGAACAGAATCTCGTCCATCTGGAAGGCGGCCGGGAGGGTCTCGATGAGGACGGTACCACGAATGGTCCCGTGGGACATGCCAATGTACGACTGCGAGAAGTTGAAAACGTCGTTCCAGAGACGCGCTTCGAGGTAGTGCTCCATCTTCGGGAGGTAGTAGTAAGGTCCGCGTCCGCGCTTGACGAGTTCTCGAGCATTGTGGAAGAAGTAGAGACCGAAGTCGAACAGAGATCCAGACACGGGCGCGTTGTCGACAGTTACGCGTGGCTCGTCAAGGTGCCATCCTCGAGGACTAGAACAGAAAGTCTCAGCAAGCTGTATACACACATGCATGCGAAGTAATGGAATGCGGCAATGCTTGCATGTTCCCCTAACGCGCCCGGCTTCCCCAAAGACAAGCGACTGGTGTCCGCGCCCCACCCCTCGAAACAGCTTAGAAATGCGACTCACCGAACGATGAGAACAGCAGGGCTCTCAGACAGCTTATACGCCTTCCCGTTCGACTCAAAGTCAATCTCTCTCCGAATAGCATCGCGGAGGTTGACCTGGCCGTTAATCATGTTCGCGAACGTCGGAGAGCTCGCGTCTGCACATCATGCGCTCAGCCGCCTTGCGCGCATGTAAGACGTAAAAGCGACGCACCCTCGAAGTCCGCCATGAACGTCTTCGCGCCGCTGTTCAGCGCGTTGATCACCATCTTCCGGTCGGTGGGGCCGGTGATCTCCACACGCCTGTCCTCCAAACCAGGCGCGGGCGGGGCACAGAGCCATGACGGGTCGGCGCGGATGTGCGCGGTCTCCGAGGGGAAGTCGAGGGGTTGGCCCGCGTCGAGACGCTGTTGCGCGGCCTCGCGGGCGATAAGCAGGGACTGGCGGGTGGACTCGAAGGTGCGGTGGAGGGCAGCAATGAACTTGAGGGCGTCCTCGGTGAGGATCTGCACCTGCGCGTCCTTTGCCTGAGAAGAGTGGATTTGCACGCCTTGGACCATGGTGGGGAAGAAGGGTCGGAGCGATCAGAGAGAACAGGGGGTTTCTGGGCCTGGATAAGAGGCATGGCGTATAAGTAGTGCGACGGCTCTCCGCAAAGCCGTCGACCTCCTTCACGCAGCGGACGTCATTCCTGCCGTTTCACGTGCTTGCCCTGGCGGGGCATCGTCCTCGGAAGGTTCCGCCCGGGACGCCTCCGGAGTCCGGGGCTCCGCCACCGCCCCGCACAAGCCATGCCCTTCTCCGCTCCCGCCCCCGAGCCCAGGCATCGGCCGAGGTTAAGCTATCCCGCCTCCTTTCCGGGGACGTCGTGCCAGCCCGGCCTCTTCCCGGCGACGCACGCCGGCTCGCGCACGGCTGCCTTCTCAACTCCGTCCCGCGGCTGTCCCGTGAAAGAGGCCCGCAGGGGCTCCCTAACGCCGTCGTGCGTACCCTCCCGCTCCGCGTCCAAGCCTTCCAGCACTCGCGCGCGCGCCCCTGCCCGTGGGTGTCCAGTTGCGATAGCTCGATAACGTGTACATACAGCGGTCGTCCGCACCAGAATAGCACCCTCACAGTCACTCGCCCTTCTTCCCGCCCGCCCCGCCTTTCGAATTTCCCTCTTCCGACGGGACCGGCGCCGGGGTTCCTATCGTACGGGACACGCACGGGACGCGGTGGGTGTACATCAGCCTCGGCCTGCCATATACGATCCCGCTCGGAACTCCCGTCGCTCCCGCCCAACGAACGTGGTCCGTCTCGACGCGCCGCGGCGGAGGAACGCACGGAAGGCACAGAGCGCGCCACGGAACACGGAACGGGAGCGGGGGTGGGGGTGGGGAAGGAGGAACACTCACCCTGCGCGTGGCTCGGGGCCATTACCTCCTTCACGACCCGCTCGCCCACCTTGATCACCCGCTTGCACGCCATCTGCCACACCCCGCAGCTCACCGACCCCGCGGGCGCGAAGGGGAGCGCGAGCCACCACGTGAGGGGCCCGAACCAGCCTGGCGGGAGGTAGAAGACGGCCGCCTTGCGGTACCACCACCCGATCACGAACTGGAGGCCCGTGGTCATGATCCACATGGCGGTCTTGAATTTGAGGGAGAAGGACGAGCGGGCGGACGAGAGCTCGCCGTCTGAAAGGGGGTGATGCGCGGTGAGGGGGAGTAGACGGTGCGTGCCTCGCCCTACTCACTGAGCTTCTCCAAGTCCGCCAGACCTTTGTCTACGCTCCTCCTCAGCTTCGCCCACTTCGCGAACTGGTCCTGCGCGCTCGTTTGTAGGAGCTCTTTCTTATTGAGGAGGATCTCCGACTTTAGCTTGCGCTGGCGTGCCACCGAAGCATTATAGAATATACGCAGGTAGAGGGAGTAGAACTGTTGGAGAGTGAGTGAGCAGAATGAAGGATCCGCGCGCGCGGAGCAAGTCAAATACGTGTCGCTACATCAAAGGAGAAGCACGCACGAATTCTAGGAGGACACTCTGCCCTATCCAAGCAATAAGCTCTGTCACGAAGACGAGCGCGAATAGCATTGCCATTAGTGCCATGGTTGGAGATCCTGGAGTCCGTGAATGTCGTCAAAAGCCAAAAATGTTACAGAGCCAGCTAAGCTGGTCGAGAGGAAAGGAGGCTACGTGTACAAGAGTCGGCGAGTGGACGTCACTACAGCGGCGTGGCGTGTCGAAGTCATATTAGGCGCACGTGGGCAAGGCGCGCAGGCCCTCGGATATAATCGAAAACAGGAGATGCTTCTAGTCCAACTGCAAGATACGGGGAGAAAGACGATATAGAGTTAAGAGCATCACACAGTTGTTTCAAAGGTGTCTTACAGAGGTAGAGAGGCCAGTGGTGCTCGTCTAATACGGGGCTTGCGCATGACCAGACGTGGGGTCTATCCAACACACTCAAGCCAACGATCCGTGTCAAGAAGAGAAAAAGATATCATAGCGCATGCAGATGTTTTAGCGAGGATGCCATAGGCCAGTAACAGAGCGATACATATGAACGTGTGCGTGCAATGCGAGTGCGATATCTCGATGATCGTGCGTGCGAGGCTGCGAGGCCCGGTTGCTGCCCAACCGCCCTCCTAGTCGTCCTCTCCCAAGCCCCCGGGTACAGTACAACAGTAACAGCACCGTCGGTGCGTGCTACGTGTAGAGCGACGGGTCGCTTAGATGTTGAGCTTGGTGCGCCTCCAGTGGCGGCGCTTGGCGTTGTACTATAGGGAGAAAATGAGCGAAAGACGGGGGATGGAAGAACTGGAGACGCACCTGGATCTTGGTGTCCGACTTCAGGCGGAACCACTGGGGGATGGGGCTATCACACACATCTCAATACACCTGGCCATCCTCTCCTAAAAACCCTTCCCCTACTCACCGGTTCTGGCGGGACGCCTTCGCGAGGATGCGCTTCGTGCGGAAAGTCTTTTGGGAAGGCTAAAGGAGCAAGAGTAGGTGCATCAGATACCTCTGCAGGTCGAGCATACGACGATGTAGCCGTCATGAGCAGCGGGGACGCACCATCGTGTCTTGATGTCGTTCGCGGGGGCGGCGGCGGTTGGTGGAGAGGGGAGGAAAAATAAGGTTGGCGCGAACGTGTGGCCCTGTACAGTTCTGACTAAGCACCGAATATGGAATCTCTCACGTGTGCTCTCCCACGCATGCTAACCCGCGCGACGTGTCGCGTCGCGTCTGCACACGGGTAAGCGCCATAGCTGCAGCCCTCGCACATACCCCACACTCATCCTCACGCTTCCCCTCCTTGGATTTACGACATGTTCTTTGCACGCGCCCTCGGATCTCTGTCTGTACTTGTACTCGCGCTGGCCGCCTTTGCTGCCGATGCGCCCACCGAGCTCGGGATCGACCGCACTTTCGTTCCGGAGGGCTGCAAGCTGACGGCCCAGAGCGGTGACAGGCTGCAGGTCCACTACGTGAGTTTCGGCGTCGGTGTATACATAAATATAAGCTGAACCAATGTGCTTGTAGACGGGGAAGCTCTTCTCCAACGGCAACAAGTTCGACTCGAGGTGAGGTCATTCAGAGCACCTGGAAGTCTGCAGGTATTCACCATGTGCTCGTGCCCGTCCAGCTTGGACCGTGGCCAGCCTCTCCCTCTCACTCGTGAGTGTTGCGCCTCCTCGAAGTACCTCTGTATGCTAAGCGCGTTGCTGCATAGTCGGCGCTGGCCAGGTTATCAAGGGCTGGGATGAGGGCCTGAAGGGCATGTGCGAGGGCGAGAAGCGCACACTCACCATCCCCTCGAACATGGCATACGGTCAGTGGAAGCGCGCCCTCCCACCTATTGTCTCAATCTGACCCTTCCTTTAGGTCCTCGTGGGTTTGGGAGCGTGATCCCTCCTAACTCTGCCCTCGTCTTCGACGTCGAGCTCGTCAAGCTCGACGCTGCCAGCGGGCACAAGGAGCTCTAGGGCCGCCGGGGTCCACCACGCGTGGGGCACGACGTGTCATGTACACTGTAACGAGTAATAGCACGCTCGGCTGCTCCGCATAACGACTGGTTCCCTCAGGCCCTACTCTGTTGTGTGCGTGCGCTTCCCCGACCCTCGTCCTGCCGCATCCACCAATGCCGACATGTACGATACGCGCCGTGAACAATCCGGCTTAAGTGGTTCTGTCTGATTGAATTATCCCCTAGCCACGCGTGGCTGCCAGCATGTCATGCGACGGAAGCGCTGCGTAAGCTGTAGCTTAGGTGAAGAGAAGAGAACACCGGAATAGATGCAGGGGTAAGGGCCCCAGGGATCCACCCCTCCCTTGCTCTACTCCTGCGTCCTGGCGGTATGTTCTTGCATGCGCCGAGTGCACCCAACGACACGCCCCATAATGTCACATCCTCGCCCACCAGTGACCGTTCACGGAGGACGAGGCCCTCCCCATGTCTCAATTGAATTCAATGGAGCTTGGGAACACACACCGCCTACGCCAACACATCTGCTGATGCCGCCCCGCAAAACCCAGGTCCCGTGTCCCTCGTCCCCCTCCCTACCCGCGCGCCCCATTCAGTCCTGAGATCCCCAACCGCAGGCGTGACGCGTCGAAGCGACCCCGCGCAGGGGTGGGACCCGCGCAGCGGAGCCTTCCCCCGCCGCCCATTGGCTCGCACACTTGTCTCCGGGAGAACGAGAGCACTGTATGAGGAAGCGAAACAACAAGCGACAACAAGGAACGTGAATGCTAAGTAGTAGAGACTAGAAGAACGCCAAATCCATCCGAGCCGTTCCTCCCCCCCTCCCTTCCCATCGTCCTCTGCCACGTCCACGATGGCGGCGCTCCCTCCCAGCCTGCGTTCAACCACGACGACAAGAAGTGCATCAAGTAACCGACGATTCGTCTATGTTCTTCTACCTCTAAGGTCTAATGTGGTCCTTTTGGTGGGAACGGGCCAGGCGGGAGATTCCGCAGCATGGGAGCAGTACGCTCACTGCTCATCCGAGCCCTTCATAATCCAGGGCTCAGACGCAACGAACTGCTGAGTGGGCACGCCGAGCTCAAACAGCCGCGCGACCGCCACAGAGAAGCTACCAAACGATGAAAAGCAGTCAGCACCCCACTCCGAGGGTGTTTGGTTGGTAAGCCCACTCACTCCTTGAACCAGAGGGCCTCGTCGTCCGCGTACGCCTTCACCCACTTCTTGAAGCTCTTGTCCTGGACAAGGACGTAGTCGGTGGGCAGCATCATCAGCGACTGCGTCTTCTTGTCCTCGAGCTGCTTCGGGCCGCCCCACTTCTTCCACACCCACTTCTCGTTCAGGAGCAGCTTGTAGAACTCGTTCGTCACGCTCGTCGGCGAGAACGTCCAGGGGCCCTCGAAGCCAGAGCGGTCCGAGTGGCAGCGCCCGAGCGCGTGCGCGCCGACCAGGGCGACGATCTCCTGGTCGTTGAAGCTGTTGTGGCACGAAGCGTGGTTAGTTGTATGTTGTGGGTGCGAGGGCATACCCGTTATGGCAACACCAGGCTCCCGCGAGAAGGGGTACAGAGGCGAAGCTCGAGCGGATTTCAGACGGAACACTGGCACCATTCAGATGTCCGCTCGAGCCCACCTCCAGAACCCTTGCGAGAGCCTGGCGTCGCGACGACGGGTGTAGCGAGTGGATAAACATACCCCATGCGGTAGAAAATCTGAAGTCCGTTGTCAGCTGATTCCGCGCATTTCACACAGGTGTATGGAACTCACGTTGCGGACGTGGTCCGCGCCCTGCGCGGCGTCGGGCAGGCGACCGTCAGGCGTGCACTGTGCAGCGAAGCCGTCAATGCGGCCAGGGCGCCAGGGGACCTTGGGGCCGCCGAGCTCCTGGATGGCCGCGACGCCGGCGAGCGTCCAGAGGTCGCCGTACGAGATCCAGGGGAACTCCTTCTTGACCCCCTCCATGAGGTCGCGCGCGACGTTCAGACCGTTGTTCGCGCCGTGCTTTGACTCGGGGTCAAAGCGCATCGTCGCATAGTTGCTGTGGGTTCGCACGGACGTCGGCGAGGACACCGGGCGCGGACGCGAAGAGGGGCGCGATAACCAGCGTCAGCGACGGAGAAACACAGCCGAGAGAAACCGGACCCGGGAGCGTGGGATAGGGCGACTTACCTGCCGCCAGTGTTGGTGTCCTTATCGTACGTGCCCGACGCGTGCCACGCAAGGCGAACGAGGACGGGACCGTAAGAACCATCTGTCCCAGCGAGCAAACGGGTAAGTTCGGCGTGCTTCCAGGGGCCTTCGTGGATGAAGGGGGCGGCGCACCATCATACTCCTTGTCGGCAGCAGAGTCGAGAATCTCCGCAACACGGTTGTACACCTAAAGACGGAAGGGGTTGAATATGGAGGAGCGAAAGGGGTGCGACGAGGAGCAATACCTTCTGATAATCCTCCTTAGTTGGGACGAAGTTGGCGGCGACCTTGGCGGCCTGAGCACCCGACTTGAAGGCGGTACCGGCCTCCTTCGCAGAGTCGGAGGACGAGGCGTACACCCAGAACGCAGCACCGCCGAGCGCAGCAACACCGACGGCGCCGATGAGGGCCGCGTTGCTGCTCTTCTTGGGAGCTTCGGTCGAGTACTTGCGGAACGCGGGATTACGGAGCGCGGTACGAGGGAGACGTCCGGAAGACGCGGCGACGTTGACGCGGCGAGCGGAGGCCCTGAGTGCGGCGAAAGACATGTCTAGGAGGGTGTAGTAGAGTAGTCTAGGAACAAATAGGAGATGTTGGGATGAGGATACGGATGAGTGCGGTTTTGAGTTCCAGCCTGCCCTCGAGCCTCCGAGGGCTTTCCCCGCGTCTGCTGAGCGCCTCTGAGTGTATTATTCACTCCACGTGATTGGTCCTGACTAATATCCTGCTCTCTAATTGGCTCCACCCACGTGCGGGCGTCTCTTTACCCCGCATCATGCATGGCTCAACGTTTGCCCTCCAGCTCAGCCTATCTCTCTACTTCGTCAATACACGCCTCGTGACTTAAACGACTATGCTCTCTAATATATGGATTCAGCAACGGGGACGCACACTTGAAATTTTACGATGGGTAATGACATTCATGTCGTAGGGCTGATCACGCTTGGCCATCAGCAGCTACGGGTGTGTAGACACAGCAGAAACGACTGAAGTGGGATAATA
>FTLJ01001047.1:0-22138 GCA_900155495.1 Porogramme epimiltina
TAGATCGTCTTAAGGCCATCTTAAGGCACTTAAGGCACTTAAACGCCCTTTTAAGGCGCGTTAAGACGTTTCCGAGTTTACTGATGTGATCGCACACGCTAGGTCCGGCGGTCGACCTCGATCCAGGGCGTCGATACAATATACTTCCAGCCCACCTCTCGGCGGCACAGAGCCATCGGAACGCCGAACGAACATGCTGGCCACAGCGTGCGACCGCCTCGGGTTCAAGGTGAGCGTTTTACTGCCTCGTGGGCGAGTTACCGCTCACTCAAAATGTCTGGGGCAGGTCAGCCTGGGCGTGGATCGAGGCGTGACCTCATCGGCGTGAGCGAATGGTGTGGTTCGACTGGCCCCAGACTCTGTCCGCGCGACTCGTTTGTCGTCAAGTGACGCAGAGTTCTTGCGCCCAGGCCACCTCGACGCCGGCCGCGAGCAGTGGACGATTCCTCAGAACTTGACGACCGCGCGGATCGGTTCTGTGCTCGGCGACATGTCGTGGAGCGGTTCGAGTCGGTCGGTCGGGCCAAGATGGGAGGATCGTCTATGCGTCACTCCTGACATCTAGGTCTTAGGCACCGCGCGTCCGAAAAGGTGCGTGGCCTCGGGGCCGGATCTTTTTGAGGCCGTAGCACTAAAGGTGGACATAGGGATCTGCATCCGAAAGAGGACATAGAACGCTGGTACGGGAAGCTTTACCTTTCTTGACACTCGGCGAATCGCACGCTTCAGTGGGGGAATGTCGTCGATGTTCACCTTGATAATCGAGCTTCTATCGCCTTCACACCTCCAGCTGCAGGTCTGCGTTCCTGGCTTATCGCGAATCGTGTGGCGGCGAGTATATATACACATGCTGGACTTCCTTCGAAGATGTGGAGACCCCAAGACGCGAAGATGGCCTTCTGTCACGTCGGCACGTACAGTGTGCTCCACGACGGGTTCGCTGCAGTTGTTACGCAGTGCACACAAGCCTAAACGACCAGCTCCTATCAAAGTGAAGGACTCTCATTCTGCACGCACAACATGTCTATCTCGATAGCGAGGATATTGTACGGATAGTAAGTAGCTGTGGTAATCAACCTGCGATGCACTGATCTTCCTGTAGATCAGAGAGGCCCTATACCTGTTCAAGGCTGCGTAGATCTCAAAAGTCTATGCCTGGCCCACAAACGAAAACTTACCTGGATTACTTTACAAGTGATCGCTCCAGGATACACGGACCGCCGGGGCGAGACGATTCAAGCAGTTTCCCCCAAACACAGTCCATGAATCTTACAGAAAGGGGCTACTCTACCCGTGACTTGCCGGCGTGGCGTGTGGGCTCGGCTTTTGTCGTCGATAGCGAACCCTCAAGTTCAACGTATGAGCTAGTATGTTCTCGATCCCGGGAGGCCTAAGAGACGTTCGATAACAACTTGGTGGGTCGTGGAGTGGTGTTACCTTACCTATTCCCGATCCTCTTCAGGTGATCCTTAATGTCGTTCAAGTTGTCTAACAATCGCAAGACGCGCTAGAAACTCCACCAGCATCGTCCGGACATACGTTGGGCCTGTGGACCGAGGTCCTGAAGATTGCAACAGCACATTGTTGGATCCGGCCCTCAATCCGAATCTTCTTTTGCTACTCGGAAAATGTACCTTGTCAGGACGATCCTCGGCAGTTGCCAAGCCACAAGCGTACCTGATATCGGCGACGATTCGGACCTGGGTAGCTACGTGCAGGCTGGCCGTTGACCGGAACAGTGGCAATATCCAACACGGCTGCTCGCACCGATGAGCTACCTCAACCCAAGTATGTCTCGTGCCCTCTCCGTGTTGTACGTCTTCATTGACACAACGCCATTACTATAGTACATAAAATTTCTTATCGGGGACTGTAGACGCAGCGAATGCGTCATCGGCCTTGCGCACGTAGCCTTTTCTGGCGATCCTCGGTCGCGAGCGCTGCGTGGGGCGACCGTCAGCGACTTCCTCGGGCTGCAGATCGGCCGTAGCTCTCATCTGAGCTCTCTGCCTGCATACCTGTGCCACGAAGGCAACGTCTAATCACTATTTAGACGTTGGCCCGCTACTCAGGCGCTGAACCGCCCAAGGCTCAATGCAGGCATGCGGCGTGCGCGAGGCGCGCTAGTGGGGCGGCGCGACGAGCGCGTTGGGCAACACGCTGCATATCCAGGTGGAGACGAGACGGGTGCGAGGCCAGTTCCGGACTCAACCGATTCCGGCTAGGCGGTGTACGTGTCCAAATATCGTTCGCCGTATTACGCTTCACCGCAGGCAGACCGGAAGGCAAGCCGTACTCTCCGAGTCCGAATCATCCGAACCCGCGCCGGTGCTGCTGGCGGATGAGGGACCGCGCTCGGGCCTTGCGGCGGTGGCGACTTCGCCAAAATTGTGCGGGTCGGCGGTACAAGGCGCGGCGGGTGGAGGTGGGGCAGTCCTCCTCATGTGCCCTTGCGTCTTGCTGACGATTAACCTATAGAGTTCCATACCGGTCGCGGTGTTCGGGCACGGTGGAGGAAGCATTACGGAGCCATGGCCCGAAGTGATCTGCGACTGACCAAGGTTGGTATGCGCCTACCCACAGCGCCCAACCTAATAGTGTACTCCAGGGACCGGCCACACGAACGATCAGGCGCATATAGTTTGGGGGTGGTCTCGGTGAGCTAGAGATAGGTAAAAATGTCGTTGAGAAGCCTCCAGGAGACTTTGACGGCAGCTGGGTCGGCCCGGTCTTCCACCTCCCGCGCTGACGGCAATTTCATGGTTTTCATACTTGAGCAGCCTGCGTAACATTTACAAAGCGGATGGCACAAATAAAAGCTGGAGGCGAGTCGCGACGGATTATGTTTACGAAAACAAATCACTAGACACAAAAAGTGAGGTAAGTGAGAAGCAGCCATCATCACAAATCACGTTAAGACTCACCTCGACCTCAGGTATGCCAATCGGAATGCGGGTGCGGTGCCGGAATCATTATAGTTAGAGCGGTCTCTCATGGTCTCGGGTGTACAAGAACCTAAAAAACGCATGGTTACGAGGCAAATGATGTCCACTGTTGGCAGATCCCTGTCCTCTGTGACGTAGGAACCGGTTGGTGGTCTCAGGCTATTATGCAATGCCAATTGGGAGAGGTATCTTTGTGGAAGACGGCATAACCAAACCATAAATACAACTAACGCAAGACTCGAGCAAGAAACACTGTCCTACGTCACTCGAATAACAAGGAACGTCATGAAGAATCCAATGGCGACAACGATCAGACTGAGAATGGTAATCCAGGTTGTCCCCCAACTCTTTGAATGGTGGTCGCGCAACCGCACTCGTTCCTTGGACATGACATCGTGGTTGCGTTCAAGCTTCTCTTGCGCTTCTAGGACCACTGCCTTGTCGGTTTCCAGTGCGCTCGCGAAATGGATAGCATTGCGTTTGAGCTGTGTGGCCATCTGAGCAAGTTGTGCGGATAGCTCTTCTTGGAGCGCGGCAGAGTTTTGCATGAACGCAGGAGTCGCTTGCTGTGTGGACTTCTCTGCTGCTGCAGGAAGCGAGACGGGCAAGAGGGTCTCTGCAGGATTCACCGGCCCTCGAGAGTATGAGGGAGCAGCAGGTGGCGAGAGAATACGTTCATGTGCGGCAATGGCTGTAGTCTCCTCGGCGGGAAGTAGAGTGACAGTAGGATCAGGTAGTGTGTTGGTTGGTTGGGAGGGTGACTCTTCCGACGGAATAGGTGAGGAGATTTGGGGAGGTGGTGGGGGTATGGTTGGTAGGATTAGGGGAGGCTTCATGGAGGAAGGCGATAGTCGCTGGTAAAGGTGACACGTTAGAATCGTGAAGCAGTGTATGAGAAATGGGCCGTACTTTGTCCACCTCCGAGACTACGTTCTCTAGTCGGTCTAACGTTCGACGGTAGTCATCGTAGCGTGCCCACGCGGACCTAACCAGAGCTTATTAGTCGTTGTGTTCATGTATTGGAGTTGATAGCACTCACGAGTCTCCTACATCCCCGCCAGACACCACAGTCTGCAATAGCTTTCGAGCGTGTCTCAATTTCTGTAGAACAACAGCAATGTTGGTTTTATGTGATCATTAGGAGCTGTAGGTGCTTATGCGCCTCACATGGAGAGTCCCCCGTGTACGGATCCAAGCCGGTGCGCCCGAGGTCGAATTGGAAGATTCGTCTAGCCATGTTTCACTTGCCACCGTCTTTTCCAACCTACGAACTAGCCGTGCCAGATTGATACGGTCATGAGATGGCTGAACTGTCTGCATCTTGCGTATTCCGTCGGTAAGAAGAAGACCGAGAGGACTGAGGGAGAAGCCTAGAAGAAGAGAATACTGCAGGCTGCACGAAAGAGGTGTCGTGGAGACGTCGTGTCGGCTCTTGCTCGTGAAAGGCTCACGTGACCTCTATGTGCGCTTAGATCTCCGGATTCTGAGGACATTTCCTCTGTTCCCAACTTGCGCTCGACTGCCGCAGCACACTGCTCTGCCGTCGGCATTCCTGCACAAACTAAGCCGTCTGGGTTCCACTCGTTTCTGTATCCTGCTTCTCTCCCTCACCGTAGCTGCTTGCTCAGTCGACTGTATACCTATTATCTCTTGAACACCTTATATCGGTAACACTTCAATGGCCAGAGGCTCTACAAATCGTGGCCGCGGCGGCCCACGCGGTACATCCAACGGACAACCATTTGGCGGGAGGGGAGGCTGGTCTCCAAGGGGCGAACGTGGCGGTCGAGGCGGAAGAGGAGGCCGGGCACGCGGTAGAGGCTTCGGCCGAGGCGGATTCGTACCCTTAGATGATTTTGACTTGCCTATCCAACAGTGGCCAAGTAGTGAGTCATTTCGTGCTGTGATTGCGGTTCACATCTGAATATTTGCCTTCAGACAACCCGCCTGCTACGCCACAGACTCAACGGTACAATACTCCGCGAGGGCGTGGAAGAGGACGAGGCCCGTCGTCTCCTATGCCGTTCAATGTCTACAACAACCCCAAAAGGGGCCTTGGTTCTCCCCGCGGGCGGGGGATAGGACGAGGCGATGAAATAGATCCACGCTCAGCCACGTCCGGCCGTGGTCGAGATTTAACATCAAGGCTCCATGCTGGAGTGCCGCTCTCCAAATTATTGTATGAGGACCGGCCATTCCTCAAACCCATCAAGTTTGTCCGCTCTGTCTACACTGCCACTCTGTTCCAGAAAGAGGACGACATCTTCCAGCCGGTCGTAGAATCCGCAGGTACGAGTTTTGCTACGTTATTTCACGACCGCTCGTCTCAACCTCTTACAGTAGAGGGTGATGAAAAAAGTCACGTCCCCACTGCGGATGCAGTACTACGCGTCTTCAATACAGACAAACAGACAAACGTCCTAGACGGTGAAGAAGAGTTGGAAGAAGTCGATTTCACGGACATAGGCCGTGTTCAAGCCGAGGTTGACGCTGCTGCAAGCCAACATCCAGTGCTGTCACCCGAGGCACCAGCCACAGAGGAGATGCCGGCGAGCTTTTTCGTCGATACCACACCTTCCACCGTCATACATACTACAAATTCCAAGACAATTCAAGTCGATAGACTCAACGGTGCGCTCGGCGATGCTACGACGAATAATGAAGACGATGACGAGGTCATCGTCTATGTCGCTCCCCACCCTCGCATAACGAACAAGCCGACCACTTCTCCCGTGACCACTGTCCCTATGATCAAACCCCTCCAGACTACTTCGATTCTCACTGGTGTCACCATCGGTTCTTCCGTGGTAGAAGCTGACTGCCCTCCTCCATTGGCGGACGTCTCGGCCGCCAGTAAACGCATGGACGCTACAACGCCCCTGCCAAACGCTGCTCAGCCAGCATTAACAATTGAGCTTGGAACCCTGTATCCGGAGACTACAGTCACGTCACATCAGTCCGCCCCTGAGGCCCTCAGTCTCCCTCCCCCTCCATCCTTTGACGATGTATCTTTCTCCTTCACGAGATCGACTGCCACGGGCTCAGCTACCCATAGTCAGAAACGGCGTCTCCACCCCGTAGGGACTCCACGCTCTCTGATCAAACGCAAACCCAGACGCAGATCGCTCGGCGGTTTCGGCGCATTCGGTGCAATGCACGAGGAGGCGTTGTTGCACGAAGAGGACCCGCGCCGAGCGGAACAGCGGCGTGGCGACTCTGACATCAACTGGGGCACTTCCGATGAGGACGACGACGTCGACGCGCTCTCCGCAGACATGGGCGGTATGGAGATCGACGGGGAGATCGACTTGCAAGCGATGAAGCGCTTCGTGCACAGTCTGAGCGCAGAAGGCTCGAAGCACGTTACAATGGACGACATTGCGGACACGGAGCGGATGAGGAAGGAGGATGAGGACACGGACGTACGTGGACCGGAGTCGGACGAAGATGGAACGACGGATATCGAGAACCCGCTTCCGGGGTACGGTGCCAAGCAGAAGCGTAGCGAGGACAATGTGGACAGCGATGAAGACGACGAAGGTGACGAAGATGAGGATGATGGGGACGGTAATGAAGAGGTCGAGAAGGCTGTACGTGCCGAAGAGGAATACCTCATCGGAGAGGACAGGGCAGATCTGCTGGATCACCCGAGCGATTCTTCGGACAACGATGAGGACGGAGAAGAGGACGACAGTGAGGACGACGGTGATACCCCGCGGCGAAGTTTCCAGGCCAAGCTCGAACGCCTGCGTGAGGGCACCAGTAGTAAGGGAAAGGGAAAGGGGCGAGCTACAGGGGATTCTAGCGACGAGGCTATGTCAGTGCAGATGACCTGGGCCGACGATGACGAGGAATATTTGGCTCAGATTCAGGTACGTGGCCGCGTTGATCTTAGTATTGTCGTAAGCTCACAATGAAACAGGACATTCTTGACAAGAACCAGCATCTCTGGTCATCCGGGAATAAGCAAGCAAGGAGATATATGTTCAAGGCAATTCAGAATGGAGACTTTGATTCTGACGAAGATGTATCTCCTAGTCAACCCGCCAGTACGTTACCCCAGCCTTCTAGTATTCTACCCTGTCTTACCTCCTGGCTTGCAGAACGTGCTAAAGACAAAGGAAAGGACCTCCCTCTAGAGCTTCAAGCGCTGTGGGAGAAGGATCGCCAGAAGAAGGCGGAGAACAAACAGAAACGCGCTCTTGAACGCGCTCTGATCGCGGCCGACCCGATGGCAGTTCATAAGGGTGGCAAGAAAGGCCGGAAAGCCATGCTCGCAGCTGCTCGCTCCGCAGAAGATTTGCCGAATCGCATCCTTAACTTCGTAGACCTCGAGAACCAAATCCGCCGCTTCCTGGAAGATATCGGAGGCAAGGACACCATGACACTACCGCCAGCTGACAAGGACACTCGCAAGCGAGTGCACGAGCTCGCGTTGGCATTTAATCTGAAGAGCCAGAGCAAAGGAAAGGGCGAGAGCCGATACACAACACTCGTCAAAACGTCTAGGAGCGGAATCGGGATCAACGAGAAGAAGATCCGCCGGATTATGAGGGAGGCGACAGGCGGTATTTGGCAAGGCCCTACCGGCGGCGCAAGGGGCAAAGCCGTGGACCTCTCGAAACATCGCGAGGGCGAGGAGGTCGGCAAGGTGGGCCGCCCCTTTCCGTACCTTGACGATGAGACAAGCGCGCTGACCTCGTTACTCCTACGCGTAGGGCGCGGCCAAGATCGACGGGTCGAACATCGGGTTCAAGATGCTCGCGGCTATGGGATGGGCGGACGGAGACCGCATTGGGCTCTCGAACCCCGGCCTGGACGTACCCCTTACGGCGATCATGAAGAAGACGAAACTGGGCCTGGGCGCAACGTACTGACCGGAGGCACCGCTTCCATCCCCGGCCCGTTGATGTGGAGTTCCAAGGCGGCGTCATCATGTAAGGACATATGTGTAGATGGATCCCGGCGAACTAGTTTTGTAAGAGAGTAAGCGGGAATGCGTTATACCGAGTGTAAAATTGTTCAGTAGCAGTCATTCGCTCTGAGAACTTCATGATGGCTGCTCGTACACGACCCTGCGGCTGTAAAAGTGTGCCTGTGCGTACGGGAGAACGTGGTAGCCTCGGTCTCCGTAGTGCCGAGACCGGCGACTTGAGCGGAAAGTTGGCGCGGGGAAGGCCGGCGCTTCGCCGTTCACCCGGTTGGCTTCAGAATCAACCTGTCCTAACACCATCTTGCCCTCGTGTCCATACCTACTTTACCTGTATCCATCAGTTGTCGTCTGGACCACACTTTACGCTCGGCCACAACACTCTAACGGTCTTTCCAAGATGTTCGAACCGGTGCGAGGTGGCACCCGTGGCGGTCAAGCAGAATTCAAGTGGTCAGACGTTTCACAAGATAAGGACCGCGAAGTACGCCAGTCCGACGCTGTATTCGCGCTGCTGTTGCTTGACGTACCGTGTTCTCTGTAGAACTATCTTGGGCACAGTATCAATGCACCAACTGGACGGTGGCAAAAGAACAAGGATGTCCATTGGTATTCTAGGGATCAGAAGGACGGAGAGGACGCGAGAAAGGAAGAGTTGAGGAGGATCAAGGAGGCGGAAGCGGAAGCATTGGCGGCAGCTCTGTGCGTACATGCCTTCCGTTGCGAATATGCAGCGTGCTGACCGCACTCTAGGGGGTTCACTCCTGGGCCAAAGGCTCCGGGCGATGGCGCAGGGACTGGCGCGAACGCCATCGCCGTCCCCGCGAAGCCCGCCTCCGTCGACGGCTCACTAGACCCAGACAAGGAGGAGCGCCGCCGCCTCAAAGCTCAGAAGAAGGAGGAGAAGCGGGTCAAGAAAGAGATGCGGCGCGCGGAACGGCGGCGAGAGCGCGGGGATGGAGCGAGCGATGACGAAGACCCCCGACGGCGAAGGAGGTCGCGTTCGCGGTCGCCGAGGCGGCGAGACCGTCCGGATGCTCAGCCCCGTTCTCCGCGGAGAAGAGACCGCTCTCGGGATCGTTATAGGGACGGAGACCGCTCGAGAACGCCACCGGTGCGACGGAGGGGGGATGAACGAGACTATGACGAGGCCGCGCGCGACCGGGAACGAGAGATGGCGAGGAAGCGATGGGATGACAACTCACGGAGAGACCGGCCTGGCTCGCGATGGGGGAGGAACTGAGGACGCGAGAGGGCAGAAAGTATGTTCGTGTGTTACGTTCCTCCCGTTCGATTTGATGTTGCATTGGTCGCAGACTGTTGGCTCCGACTACTGGCGTATCATCGGTATTTGCTTTGGACGCAAGCTAATTGCTTATTTCGTCATTCTGGTCCACTTCCAGTCATCGTGGTCACCCCGAGTGAAAGATCCTACCGAACCGGCAAAGTGCCTAAGGCAACCCAACTCAAAAGAACCGATCAGGGCGGTGGACCAGGGGCACGCTGGGCAAGTTTTCTAATGGGCGAGCCGCTCCCTGCTCCTGCAAATTTGGCCATGGCAACGTTGACAGGAAAGAAAACGTGTATGATCTCAGCGCAGTATTCGATCTATTCAGAGCACTCAAATTTCAAGGCCTCCTGAATCTCGGGCTACCTTCTAGTCTTTCGGGGAGTTGGCGGTCACATTCATTGCTTCCACGAGGCTTCTAGCTCGCTGTCCAGGTCGCACACGGACATAAGGCGTGGACCACCGACAATATTCCCAATTAATCATCGCCAGTGCCCTCACGGCAACGCGGACTGCGCGAAATCCATTCTCAGGCTTCTCGGGAGGAAGCGAGACAGCACACTTTCGCTGACATAGTAGGGATTGCATAAGACGTGGATACATCACCAATCCGAGGCGGGCGAAGCGACGAAGCGGGCTGGAAGTGCCATGTCGACGACTGGAGCAGCGAGGGGCCAGCGTGTCGGAGTCGGTAGGGCTCCGGGTAACAAACAGTGCTCGCGGGACGGTCTTCCTGGCCCATCACGGGGAGCCGACATTCCAGGTGAAGCGGCACCTGCGGGCGGGTCCCGACGGAGTTCGGAGGAGCCATGCCTCTTGCGGTCCGCGGTCTGCGCGATGGCTTGGGCGGCATCGAGGTGGCAGCGACCGCGTAGGCGTACGCGGCGCTGTGTGCCTCGCCGATGGGGCGGGGCATCGGGGTGGGCGACGCTGACGGCACGCTCGCGCTTGGCCCCAGGAGGGTGTCGAGATCCGCTGGTGGGCCCGGCCGCGGTCGCGTCTCGGTCGGCTCAGAATGGCTAGATAGGATGGCGCATTTCGGACTCCTACAGTGCATACTGACGACGTGAATAAGCATCGCAGGGAGCAGCGCTGCACAAGAACCACGTCTGGTCGGGCAGCGGAATGTTGGGAGAGGCGTGCGTGGGCGCGGGGTGATGAAACAGGTCCTGTGGCGGGATTTGGGTGTGGGTCGTGTGCTGTCGTGTGGGACAAGTGTAAGGGAGAGGATGACGTCGGGCGTTGAAAATGTTCACCCACGGTGGCCGTGCAGGGCACATGGAACACGCGGGGTGGTCCGGTCAGCCTTCGGGCCTTCTCTGTGGGCGACCTGGGGTCCGCACGCGACGGGCGGGGGAGTACGCGTGTCGGCACGCCGCGGCGGAGTGGGCCCTGGGCTGCGCTGTGCTGCGACGCCGACCCGTGCGCGGTGGCGCGTCGGAGAGGGGCCCGAGGATCATACGCAGGCCCGTACGCAGGACCTTATTGATGTTGGAAATGGATGTCTCAGTGCATCCCCATGGCAGTTGAACGTTCAATACCGCGCGCGCGGCTCGGTCCGCACACACAGGAGTTTGAGGAGCGCACACAAGAGCAGCCGGGCGCGATAGATCACCGGAGTAAGAGAGTGGAAACATGCTCGGCAGCGGTCAAACGTGCAAGCCTGTAGGTATGTACGCGGAAGGGCTGGGTGGAGGTGTGGCGTTTCGGGATCGCGAGGACGGGCGGGCCGGCGCGCGGCGCGGGGTAAACCTGGTACCAGATAAATTGTTGGGGCGCGGGCGCGATGGCGGGCGGGCGGTCGTGCGGCGTGCAGGGGCGGGTGTGCACGGGCGTCGAGGGCGGGCAGGCGGGCGGGGTCGCGCGGGGGCCAGGGGGCGTTGGTGGCCTGGGGGGAGGAGAGCCATGCCGGGTTTGTGCTAGCTGGAGCCCTGTCGCCGGGCGGGCGTCTGGGGGCGCTTGGGGAAAGGCAAAGTCGGCTGTCGGCTGGACGCGACGCGGGCCAGGGCAAAGGCTGGAGAGGACCGGCAAACGCTTTCAATCCCGCCAGGGTCGCGATTCGCGCGAGCCCAGTCCTGCGACCCAACACCGACCCCGCCTAATTTGCGGAGCGGCGCGTCGTATATTTCCTCCCGCCCTCTCCTTCTCCTCCCCCACCCCACGCTCATTTCCCCTCCCCCCGGCTCCCCTCTCAGACCCCTTCCTTCGCCCCCTAATACACCTCTAATATTCCTCCATCTCCGGCCCTCTAATACTCGCCCGTCCGCTCGCTCCAGTTCCTCGCTGTCCAGCCCCCGCAAGCCCCGTCCCGCACCCCGCCACCCACCACCTGCTACCCGCTACCCGCCACCCCGCCCACCCACGAAAATGACCAACTTTGGCATCCCCTTCTTCCTCGAAGACACGACCGGCAAGCTCACCGGCACAGACTTTGTCGACCTCCACAACCGCACGCACCTCAGCCTCAGGCAGACCCTCCGCGACGCCCACCGGACGGCCTACATCATTTACGACCTCTCCGCGAGACCCGGAGCGCGCACAGGTCTCCTCGTCCCCCTTGCCACCCTCGACTTTGGGCCGAACAATGCCCTCGGGACCGTCCAAATCGGAAGCGGCTCCCACATTCCGATGGAGCAGTATCTCGTCAAAAGCACTGGGGCCAACGGGTGCGTCCTCTCACTTTTCTGTCCGCTACGTGGGTTTGTGAACGCGTCTCCTCCCGCAGGAACGCGTCGTCGCGCAAGTTCACGGGTGCCGACGGCCAGGACTATCGCTGGACGCTCCACGCCGACGGCGAGTGGCAGGTGAGTGCGCGTTGTGTGACGTTTTCCGGCTCCGTAGCTAATGACTTTGGCGCACGTCAGTGCACCATCGCGCGGAACGGCTATCACGTCGCGACATACAGCATGAAACCCGCGGGCGAGCCCCACTACGCGCGTTCGTCAGGTTGTATGCTCACCGTGGAAGAGTCATATCCCAACCTCATCGGCGGTACGTTTCACAACGCTTCACCTCCGTTTCATCTCCTGATTAAGTACCGTTTCATAGAACTGCTGGCTTCCCTGATCATCATGCGACACATCCTTCAACACAACCTGTGATTGTTCCTTGTTGTAGGACCAGGAGGTTACGCTCTTCTCGATGAACAAGAGTTGCCGTCAGCCCTTCTGGTCTCTCATACCATCTGTTGCGCGGGTCCGCCCTTGCTCTATACTGTTTTGCCCACGGACCCTGCGGGCTTCTGGGTCTTTGCCACTATACTCTCTACGCTAAGTCACCGCTATAATCTATAATCTCGTCCTATTCCGGCACTACATATTGTCTCATCTAGTCAAACAGCGAAAGTCAATGTACGCATATGTATAGTTGGTACCATCATCGTATATAGAACCCCCTGCACGCTTGTCCGGCGTGCTGCGCCGATAGTATTTTCAGTAATTCTACTTGCGACCATTACCCTCCCACTTCGAGCTGAATTCAGAAGCAATCGTTTCATCGCCCAAGTGCGTGTCCGACGGGAACGCGGACGTCCTACGTCAACTTTCAAGAACAATGATGCCACCGCCTCTGACGGTCTTCCTCGATGACTGCGCGCAAACCAAATTGGCTTCTTCTGTTCTCGCTCGATGCCAACGGCCGTCAGATTGCAACTGGTGTCGACCCGTTGACCGTTCAGTATGTCGCCTGTCTGGCCGTCTGGCTGAGTAGATCTGTCCGTTTCCAACTCCGCTGACGCGCACAACGCAGCGCGCCCGGGCCGAGCCTGAAGGAGTGGTGCTGAGCGCACTTACGATGACAGAACCGGCAACGGGCGGGTTTCAGGCGCAAACTAGCTCAGTTAGGCACCGGCACACCACGGTGAATTTGTATGCCATCCATAATGTGATACCTGTGTCTCACCTGACGTATTACTGGCCAGCTCGCTTCTCCTCGGGTCCGTTAATCTACGGGTCGTGTGGCGTAGTACAGGATCCCGCAACCCATCTATTGAAGCAGGTCTGGGCAAAGCATTTCAAGTGCTGTTGGTTCAGGGCAGGCCGGTGTGGAAGAAACTGAGAAGTAGTCTGGCGTCGCGGACTTGCGGTATGATCCCCACGCAGGGTCACAAATGAGGCGTCGTTTCAAGCCCTCAGTCAGCCTCGCGACACATTCAGGGAAAATTCACGATGATACCTACTGGCTATCGGCCGGCAGTATTCTGGGTGTCCGAGGAGGTCGGTAAGAGCAACGACTTTTTTCACCAAGCTCGTGCTCGCTACCTGAAGTAGAACGGGCAGCTCTCCCCTACGGCTTCACGCTCCGCTTTTTCCATCGTGATCCCAATATTCCTTACAGATGTTGTCCAGGAGTCGGGGCATGATAAGGGGAAGAGTAATGCCAAGAGTGTGAACTGATCACGGGGGATGCAATCCGCACAGAGGCCCTCTTCCTTTCACAAGTCCGGGCTTTCCAGCGTGTCTTTCGGCCTGATAACCTCGTCCTGTTCGTTTTCCGCGCAGTGACAGTCCGAGCCAAAAGAAAGCACGTGGCTGTCAGTAAGCCACTCCCCCAACTGAGCTACTTTGACTTGCGCAAAGTCCGATCGAGAGCGTGGGTAACATGGGCGTCTAGCGTACCTTGACTCCCCCCGCTGCGCGGTACCGCAGCTGTCACCGGCTGTTGACTAGTGCACATCATGGTATAAACGGGGAGGGGTGCCTTTGACGACGATCCCAACTTTCAGGCTCAAGACCACCATGTCGCTGCGATCTACAAGCTCGCTTTCCGAGCAACGTAGGGGACTGGTCGGGTCGCGCCCTCTGCTTGGCGATGGGTCAGGCAAATTCAGAATACATATAGTGGGCAACAGCGGTAAATACTGCACCGCTTATTTCGTGGTTATTCTGCTGGCTAACCCCGCTCCCAGGCGCGGGCAAGGTGAGTGGGCATTCCCGCTCCATCCCCATAAAACTGGGAACATGCACAGTCCACGCTCGCTCGCGAATTAGCTACCATGCTGGACCTTCCGTGCATCCTCCTGGACACCCTCCACTGGGCGCCGGGATGGCGAGAACGCCCGGTCGACGAATTCCGTACGATCGTACGTGCCGCCATGGTCCAGGACCCGCGGGGTTGGGTCATCGACGGAAATTACACGTCGAAGCTAGGGACCATCGTCTCTGACGAGGCGACGGATATCATCTGTCAGTCTTCCTTCCGCGTCCGCCGCACTTTCCGCCCGGTCCGAGCGCGCTGCTAACTCTCCTTCGTCCCGTCCCGGGCGTCCTCGCATGCCCTTCTAGGGCTTGATCCTCCCCTCCTTCTTTACTTCCCTAGAATCTGCCTGAGGACGCTCAGGCGTCTTCTGCGCCTCAGTCCGCCGTGTTCGCCGGGGTGTGACGAGTCCTTCAGGGAGGTCTTCTTCTCGAAGGACAGCATCATCTGGTGGTACGTGGGCATGCACGTGTTCTTCTCCGACTGCGCTGGCGTTCCGTATATTCCGCGGTGCTCATGTTGCCGCACACATGGCGACCCCGTTGCATGCAGGAGCCTCTCCCACCATCGATCGACGCGCAAGCGCGAGGCCGAGCGGCATCGCCTCGACGGCGTGCACCGCGGAGGCAAGCATAGGCGCATCGGCGGATGGGGAGGCGAATTGGCTGCTTGGAAGCGAGGGGTGCTAGACATGGTTGAGGCCACGCGCACCGAATAGTCGTCATGAGCGTGGCGCACAGGCCGTAATGCCAGTCATAAAATAGGACCTCACGTCACGGATTGGTCCGCTTCGATCGTGTAGGTGCGAAGTAGATAGAATTAAATGGGCATGGTATCGTACACCGGACGCTACAGCGATCGCGGCGGCAGGTATCGGGCGGTGTGGGTGTATGCATACAGATAACAGAGAATTCGACGTGAAGGAGCGTTGAGTAGTGTTGTCCAAACAAACCGGATAGGCAATTGGCAAACAGGGGATATACTTCTGGGGAAGGCGCAAAAGATGATACAGCAACGTAATAGAAGTAGGCTACAGGCACGGCACATTACGGGGGAGGGTTCAACGGCGCGGAGAGCGAGGAACAGGAACCGAAGGGAGAGTTTGGGTAGAGGCCGGGATATACACGGGACTAGAAAGGAAAGGCATAGGTAGGTTTCGTGGCAGGTATATAGGGGGAATACGAATGAGGAAACGGAAGTGCTGTTATATGGCGGAGCACGCCCCACGATGGAGGATCGAAGTCGGCATTGTCATCTCGGTTGGGAGCGGCGGCCGCTGGCCGGCATAGGCGCAGGCCTCCTGGAGCCTGCGACGCAATTCCTCCTGGCGAACGCGCTGCTCTGTGCCAAGGCATGCGCGTCAGTTCTGACGTCGTCGGTGAGAAAGACAGGTCCCGGAAGCCAGACCCACCTGGACAAGGCCAGAGCGCGTTAAGCGCCTCCAGGGGGACGAGGAAAGTCTTGCCGAGCTCCAGCGCGCGGATGAGCGTCCGGTTGTACTCCCAAAGTCCGAGGCAGATCGCCACTTGGCTCGCAAACCACGTCACCTGGAAGGGTCGGCGGGAGAGCAGCTGGCCTTCGCGGAGCTCAGCGACGGCCTGCTTGACGCGGTTCGCGACCTGGTCCTGGTATAGCACTGCGCCGCAGACATGCATTTATCAGTCTCGGGGCACGAGAAGACGAGAAGGATCAGGGCAGGAAGAGAAGGGGAAGGGATACTTACGCCACTCTTCCGCCTGGCGCCGGTTAAACATGGGCGGCAGGGCGGGGATATCGCCGTCTTGCAGTCTACTGGGACGCATCAGGGTTGAGAACAAACAGACGCGTTTGGACGACATACCGACGGAGTTCGTACGTAATAGTCATGCGCGTGCTGTATATCAAAGTTGCACGGGGCGGTGCAAAGGGGTGCTCATGTCAGGGCAATCGCTCCCAGATTGTGGTCGAGGGCGGCAGAGATAGGGACACGCACTTGTACAGGTACTCCCGAGCGACGTAGATCAATCCGGTGTTGAGGTTGCACACGTGCATGTCGAGCGCGTCCTGCAGCGCCTGGGTCTCCTGGAACGCGCCGATCGCGAACTTGGCTCGTTCGTCCGTGGTGAGCGACTCGTCGCGTTGAATGGTGCTACAACTGTTCCAGAGGAGCATGGTACGGCAATAGAGCGCCCACACGGAGTCCTTCGGCGAGAGTCCGGGTGTCTGCTGATGGCCTGCCATGCGCTCAAACGCTTCGCCAGGGAAGAGCAGGGCGTACTAACGCCACACGTGAGCGAAGATAGGGCGGATGAAACTAAGACCACCTACGTTGGAAGGTTCCGCGAGACTGAGTTCGATGGGCTCCATATGGAAGGCGGAGCATTGCGCCGTGTAGGAAGAAACGAGTGTAAGCGCGGACCAACACATACGACGACACTCCTCCTTGCGAATGTCGTTGTCAGAAGCATTGTCGTCCCAAGGCGTGTCGTAGGAAGTGGTGACTGAGAGGGGGTCAAAGGGGAAGGACGTTGCAGCGGGCGCATAGAAGCAAGAGCAACGACCCGGGAGCCGGTAGCCATCGGGCATGTATACGATGGGCACGTCGCGCGGGAGAAAGCTGCTCACGAACGGGTCGTCGCGATCCATTGAGCAGAGGGAAAGAACGTGAATGATCTTGTCGAGGAGCCGGAGCGCATTGCTTGCGTTTTCCGATGAGTGCAGAGGGTGACTGGAGGACTCGAACAACGCGAGAATCTAGGGAGTCGTGTAAGCGAGATGGAATGTAAGACGCTCGGTCCACTTACGAGTGCAGCCTTGGCCAGGGTATAATCCAAGTTCTGACTTCGGCACGCCTCCTCGACGCAACCTTGCGCGCGGTTGCGAAGAGTCAACGCGAGGTCACGCCCTCGGCTGCCGAGCTCCAGCTCGCTCGACTTCATCAGAATCGCCATTGCGAGACCAGACAATACGAGAGGCTGCAGACCGCCACGCATGTTGGGGTCCTGCAGATCTCGGAAGAATAGCGGTACATTAATGAATGAAAGCCAGTAGCCACTGGTCTTGAAGCTGGAAGGCAGCGGATGAGCAAGGGCGAGGTGACGGAACGGCAAGGTCAGCCTACAGGAAGTCCAAGTCTTCGATGATATCCCGATACCTGGAGTAGTCAGCTTTAGTGTTACTCTACCAGCTAGCAATAAAATACGATACAAACGATTGATCGCGCGAAACCGGGTTGTACTGATCCAAGAGTTCGTCCCACCAGGGGGTGGGTGACTGATCCATAGGGGAAGAGAGTGGTATATAATCGAGCTTGTCCGGACTGAGCTGAGGAGAGATATTAACGTCGACGGGGCGAGCGAAAGACTTGTTGAGGTCGGGGTAGTCGAGGATCACTGAAGAGCGACGAAACGATGGTGAGAGCTCATCCTAACCGCGACTGAATAAATACTCGTCGCCGCAAAGTGTTCCGAAGAGGGGATAGATGAGACGCTTACTTTTGGGTATATTACGTCGGGACCTGTCCCTCGGGAGGGTATCGAGGTGTCGATGTACAAGGGCCCCGGAGGTGGTAGAATGTGCATTGCATTCATGTCATCCAGCGCACCTCGCGACGAGAGTTGACCTCTCCTGGGCCCTCCTGTTACGTTTTCCTTCACTTTGACGTCGAACGAGAGCACACCGCTCTCACCCTCTGAGCTCGTCTTGCGCTTCTTCTTGGCTGAGGTGTTGGCCGCCTCAGCATCCGGCGGGCGCTTCTTGCATGAGCGTTGCCTCGTCCCGGGCCGCTTGTCGGGTCCTCGACGCTTCGGTACAGCATCGTACTCGCACTCGTTGTTCCGCCGGAGGCAATTGTGGCAGAACGGACGCGTAGAGTCGCAACGGATCTTCCGAGCACGGCTGAGATGTCAACAGATTAAGGGCGTCCACTTTCCGATATGACAAAGACGGATAGGAAGGAGTACTTACCACTGGCGGCAGGCGATGACGACGGTGGAGGCCTCTCTTCTGGGCGTACGCGTAGAGCTCGGGTTGCTGCCCGAAGTGCTGCCCCTCACGGGACCAGAAGTAGAGAGCGATATCTGAGGCTTCGACTCGGTAGACGATGACATTGCAGTGGGTTGTCGGGAAGGAAACGATTGAGAGGGGTCACCTGAGAGGCGTAATTGCTGTTCTGGAATACGAGGATGGTGGGGCAAATGAATCGAATATTCCGTCGTTGGGTTCACGACGGCCGGATGGGGGCGGGACGACGGGATGGCCAAATCCAGCATTGGATGACCGTGGAGGGAGAGGTCGGTAGGAGAATGCGGGGAAGATAGGTGATGGTGAATGGTCGTAGGGCTCGGGGCTTGTAGGGTCTCCATGATATGGGGATCTCGGGAATGCGGATCCCCTGCCGGGGCGGGATAACGAGCGTCAAATGCTGACGACGGTGGCAGCAGTTGGGTAGTGACATCGTAGTCGAAGGGAGTAAGAGGAAACCGGCCTTTTTAATTCAGTCGGACATGAGAAGTTGGGTCAAGAGCGCAACACGATAAGGTGTACGTACCGTCGGCCGTAGCGTAGGAGGGCTCAAATATAGGCGAATGGAGATCCGAACCTTCTTCGCTAGACTGGACGCCCTCTTCCATCACGTGGTGGATGTGGTGGGAGTACGGGGTGTAGAGATCGCCGTTCGAGCTAGCGACCATGACGGGAGGGGAGCGAGAGGAGGAGCGGCAGACGAGGGATTGGCGGCGTCAGTACATGGGGAGTTGAAGAGGACTGTCTAGATATGAAATCCACGCGAGAAGTTCCTATGAAGCCAGAACAATCCCATACCCACGGGGCAAGGAGTGTTGCAGAGCCGCCCAGATAGATCTGCCAGAAGCCGGGAAGATTTCAGCAGGTTTGACGAATTCTTGAGGCAGGGGATACTCACCAGTCTGGGAAGCTGCTGACAGCGACTATCTGGCTCGTCGCTTGGCCGGAAATTGCCAGGAGATCGAGGGCGATAGCCTCCGCTCCGAGACTGGCTGGTGCGCTGGCAGAACAAAGGGAGGGCGAAAAGACTGGGTTGGGGTTCCTAGACGTGAAAGTTTGATGTCAGTAACACCGTGGTGGCGGCGGAACCGGGGCGAGAGGGGGCGAGAATAAAAGGCCGTGCGGGGGCGCCTGGGCTCGGAGTTGTGGGCCATCTGGAGAGAAATGGGTGTGAGAAACGGACATTGTGACCTCAGAAACTCGAGGAAGTGATGTGTGCTGTTACCGGGCGGGCAGGCGATTGGCGGACCGGGGTGGCACGCACTAGCAGCAGGAGCAACGGCCCTTCCGAGGTTCACGCGCGGAAGCCCAGGCTCCAGGCTGGGGGCCCGGGGGAGGGCGTGGCCTGCGGACAGCGTGGCTATCGTCCTCCGGGCAGCTAGCGACGGCTCTGATCGCGACTGCTGGGGTCTCGTATGTTGCGGCCGTGACATGCCATCATGGTCCCCGATGCGCTAGTACGAGTTTGTCGCCGACTCGCCGCGGCTCTGGGGCGTCTTTGATCGCGCGTGCTCCGCGGGCTGGGAGGAGCGGCAGCGGCTCTCGCGGGATCCCACGCGCGGGGCACGCCAGAGGAGAGGAGACTCTGGGGCGGCTGGGGTGGCTGCCAGGGTGGCTGGGACGGCTGAGGGAATCGCTCCCAGACAGGGTATCCCATACAGAGACTCCCAGGCTGGAACTCCCAACAGCCCGCCTGCAGAATGGCGTGCTCCCGGCGAAAACGCCCCCAGGAATTATGTACAACTTGTCGCCAGCCGACAAATCCGAGTGGCCATCGCAGCGGCCCCTCCACATTCAGTCGCGGCATCTCGCCCGCTCGACTCAGACTCCTGGGCGCATCTCTCCCTCTCCTCTTCCCGGCCGCCGTGCCTCGCTGGGCGTCTCCCGCCTTCTTTCCGCCCGCCCGACCCTCTCCGCCCACCCCAGCGCTGCCCGAGACCGCCTGCGCCTGGGACACCCACCCGAGCTCCCAGCTCCAGCTCCAGCTCCAGCTCTCCCCTCCCATTCCGCAGCGCGCGCCCGCCGCCGTGTCCCCGTCCCAGTGCCCCGAGCCGCCGCGCGCGTGAGCCAGGGTGCAGCCCCATGACGCCCCCGCCCTGTCAATGTCCGCGCACTGAACGCCTCTCGAACGCCTGCTCTCACGCCGCGCACGGACGATCATCGCCTGCGCTGCGTCTCGTTCCTCGCGCCGTGTCCTCTTATCTCCCACAATATTGCTTTCGCGCACCGCAGCCCGGCCTTTCTCCCGCACTAGAAGTCCGCCGTCCCGTCTTCGTTTAGCCTTCGCAACGGTTCGTCTCCGGTCATTTTCCACCTCCCGCGCACACACCCCCTCGCCTCGTTGTCCGTTCGCGCGCACGAGTCGCTCGATCACTCACGCTCCCTTCCCTGCACAGACGATCGAAGCCTAAACCGCAACTGAACTCTCGCGTGGCCTCGCGCCCCCCGCGGTCCTTCGCACTCCTCGAGCCCCGCCGAGTGAATGTTTCAGCCGTGTCCGCGCCACGCGAGATCTCGTTCTCAAGGTCGGTCAGAAAAGCCTTCGAGCCATGGAAACTTTATAGTTTGGGTACCGCACGTCCGGTCGTCCCACCACACGTGGCCGAGCACTTGGGGGCAGCCACTCATTCAGTCCGACGCGCCCTCTCTTCTCCGCCGTGGCCGCTCAGTGCGACGTTCCTGCCCGTCTTGGCCGCCGGTGAGCCGCGTTCTGCGCCAGGGAAATGACGGCGCAGTGGTCTCATACGTCGTTCATATCTGATACGTTCTGCATCTCTCCGCCAGGCAGAAGCTCCCGCCGACTTCTGGGGTCATCCACCCGCAAAAACATTGAACCGTTCGATCCGGCGGGCTCGCGTCGTTGGGGCCATGTTACAGGCGCGCGCGCATGCGGGTTGACGAGAACACACTTCTCGTTCACGGGATCCGCTGCGCTGGCTCGTTCTCCTTCCTTGACGAGGCTCCCATTCCATCTCGGCGGCCTACGAGCGGGAAAACTTGGCGCTGTGGGGCGTACGTGACCCTGAGGGGAGCCAGGATCGGGTCACAATCCACTCCTCGACATTCGCCCAGCAGGGAACTACCAGGGATCGCAGTCGACGGACGGACGTCCGCCGCGCGGACGGGGTCCGTCTCCGCAGCGCGCGTCGACCCGCGCCGAGGAGCACGGCCTCCGCTCCGAGGGCGAACGAGGAAGGCGATCCGACAGGGGGGCCTGCTGGGGAGGCGCAAGGCAGTGGAGGGCCGCGGCGGCTCCTCGCGCCCAGCGCGTTGTGTGAACGTGCATTCATTTCTGTTCGCGGCTGGGGTGCTTATCAGGCGCGAGGAACATCGATCTCGAGAGGCCATTGATTCTAGGAGCCGGCGCACGGGCCTGGTTAAGCGGACGAGCGGCGGCGGCTCGTCTAGAAGCAGACTCGGCTACGCGGGACTCGGGGACGCGCGCGTGGGGCCGTTGGCGGGCTCGGGACCGCGGTCGTCGCGCGCGTTGGCGAGCGCGCTCCTCGCGGCCGCGGTGGTGCTTCTGGGCTGGCGAGGAGGGGAACGACGGGCGGGGGCCTGAGGGGGGCTCGCGGTGGGGAGCGTGCGGGCGGCTGGGCGAAGGTTTGGTTGGAAGAGGACGGGCGGGCCGGATATGGACGGGGGTGCCCACGGGAGGGAGGTCGGGCGGGGGCGCCGGGGTGAAGCGCGTCGGAGGCAGTAAGAAGGGCCCGGGGAACAAGCCAGACGGCGCAGACGCAGGCAGACGGTGGCAGACGGCGCGCGCACGAGGCGCTGTGTGTCCCCCGGGCGTCTCCCGGCTCGCGCCCGGCATTTCCCCCCGTCTTCCAAGGCGGGCCCGCGGCGACAGACGCCCGCCCAAGGGCGCCGGCGACTGAATGGACGCAAATATATCCCGTCCCAGGATGGCAGACGCCCCTCCCTCTCGGTCCCTTCCTCTCGCGGATCACTCCATGTGGCCGCCCCCACTCCCGCCCCGCCCCCATCCTCCTCGTCGAG
>FTLJ01001048.1:0-21357 GCA_900155495.1 Porogramme epimiltina
CTTACTCGCGCCGCGTGGGTGATAGACTAGTACTCAAACTAAGGGCTCCCCTCGATTCTCTAGTACCACCACTATCCATTCATTGTAGAGACACTCTAGGATAGTCGCTTTTGACATCAGTGGTCGTCCGCAAGTTTCCTGACTTCCGCATCCCCCCGACCTGTATAGGTCTCTCCACTTGCAAGTTTTTGCACCTGCGAGTTTTTGTGCTTGCGAGTTTGGGTACCTGCAAGTTTTCTTACTTCTGAATATCCCACTTGCGAGTTTTGTGCCTGCGGGCTTTCGTGCATGCGACTCAGTTTCCTGCCTGTGAGTTTTCGTACCTACAAGTTTTCGTCCCGAGGCCCAGAAGACAACCCAAACATGGGAGTTTCGACACCTTCTGAGGTAGCTTGCGACTTTTTATTTGTTACCCTAAATACGTGCCATATCGGGAGTCCGGACTCCGCAGTGCAAACTCGGGCGAACAATTTTAGGCGCCAACGATGACGCAATGTTGGACTAGATTAGGCGCTAGCAACTCTGGTCCTGACGATCATCATGCTTACCGTTTGTTAGATTAGTGCAACCTCTATTGTTGAGGAGAAGAGCTACCAGTTTCGTGAGTCGTGCATGTACAATGATAGGGGTGTGCGCTCATAAGTGTACGCTCGAGTCTCCTCTCCAGGTCTGAAGCCGACAAATATCATGACTCATCCGACCCTCCATAGCACGGCAAACACACCCAATACGCCTCGCGTTCTTGCAGGTATGCCGAGGCAGATAAGGACACAGTCCTTCAGGCTTCTGTTCCTCCCCCATTTACCAGTCCGCCCAGCCCCGTCCTGATCTCCTGAAATGTAACAAGCTTATTGGCTACGCCGCCCTGTCCTCTGTAAGATATCTCCGCAGCCGCGTCCATGCGCACCGCGCGCACTGCTTCTCCGTGGTTCCACCGGGTAACGCAGCGCTAATATGCCTATCATTGAGTGCCGCGGCAGGAGACTGTTGGCGGGGCCCATTGTAGTGCGACACACGACGTCCCATGTGCTTCCGAGTTTTCGGCACGTTGTGGCGCGGCATGCGAATGGAAGCGCGCGGTGTGCGTGTGGGCGGCTGACGCGGCTACGCTTTTGCGCACTGTGTGGCTATTGACTAGCTATAATGCACCATACATCCAGTTGGGCCGCAGATGGAGGCCCTACTGTGGCGCGTCATGGAATATGTGGCGCTATTGCAGAAGTCTCTTCTGTTCGGTTCCGTAGTGAACCGGCTTTGAGAATGCTTTATAGACCTCTGCCCACGATGAACCCTGGCGCATCGGACGGTGAAGGCGATATATTCGCGAGCATATGCACACGCGCTTTCTCTCACGCGCTATAATACGCAAGTATTCTTGGCCAGACTTACCCGTCGCTGTTGCGTTTTCACTGACCCTGTTATTAGATAGGAGTGTACGCATCTTTTTCAACAATGTCTGTCCAAGTAAGAGGTGTAACCGACTACATCGTGACGGATCTGAGTGCAATGATACAAATGATGTCAATCGTCACGTCTGCTTTCTTCTTTGGTACGTCAGACCATTCCACGAGGCTCTTGAAGTCACCACACAACCAGTCAACGTGTATACGTTCAAGGTATTCTCACTGTTCTCGCTTTTGAAACCATGTTCTTCCTGGTGTAGTCCACTTTCTTCTACACGCGGTACTGCACAATAAATAACAAATTGACTCTACAGACACAGTGGGCTCGCACGAGCTTCCGCCCGAGTCCAATTCTTTTCCATCGCAACTATATATGCATCTACATGCATATTCTTTGGCATCTCTGTACCCTACTACGTGAATACCTACGCGTGGTATATCGCAAACGCACAGATACCTCCTCTTCTCCCTCTCCTCGCCGACAACTGGGGATGCAACGTGCAAAGAGCTCAGTCGTTGATCCTGGCCGCAGCGTTAACAATAAACGTAGGCAGTGATCGACCAGTTCATGACCATTTACTTGTATTGTAACTCGGAAACCACGCAGATTTTTGTCGGTGACGCGATATTCTGGTGGAGAGCTTGCGCAGTCTGGCCGGGAACCATCTGCGTGCGAGTCTGCTGTGTCACGATCCTGACTGCAACGCTCGGTAAGCTACACGCAAGCGTTCTCTGCATCCTAGACTCTCTAATAACCCCCGCGTAGCTGCGTGCAGCGCCGTCACTTATAAATCAGGAATTCCGGGCGTAGGATTCGTGTTTAACCAGGGAACACAGCTCTACACGACAAACGGCCTACATACGGCGTGCGTGTTCCTCTCATTCTCCAGCAACGTAATCGCCACCACGCTCATAGGTTACAAAGCATGGTGTGTCTGTTCTCCAGGCCTATATTTCCTATGTTACACTCACACAGGGCACAGGGCACACCGCAGGCTCCTCGGAGAGACTCTGTCTCGCACCACCCGCGCCTCGCGCGCTTTCCGTCTCCTCTCTCTGCTTGTTGAGTCTGGAGCGGGGTATTCCTTCCTCTGGGTATGTCACCCCCCTGTGTCGCACCAGCACGCTCTTATCAGGTTCACTTTGCACCATTTCTGCATATCAGCTTGTTATTGTCGCGTGCGACTTCTACTTCCTCCGGCACTCCACTGCTGCCATCCCGGTCGCCTTTCAGATTGTCCGCGGCGTGTTCGTCTGCGGCGTTATGGTGTACCTCATCGTGCGTCTACGCTGCTTGTACGATGTAATGACTAACCGGGAACGTGAACGTAGGCGGCATACCCGATGCTCATCGTTGTCCTTGTCAACCTCGACCGCGTGCGGGGCGACGATTGGGAAGGGAGGCTGTCTGGCGTTACGCACGACGCTTCTGTGGAATTTGTGACCCCTGGGAATAGCGGCGCGACTACGATCGATATCGACCTCTCTAGTCCTTGCGTCGCAACTTCGGAAGAACCAGGAGCCGGAGAGAACTCGAGCTCTGTCACGGGTCCGGGCCCGGGTTTGCTCGCAGAGTGTAATCGCTGTATGAAACGGTAAAGTGCGGCATTTGTACAACCTTTGTTTCGAGTCTTCGAAGAAAGGGAAAACCTAGTGCGCCAGTGAGCTGAGGCTGTACCAAAACGAAAGCAGTGCACGGATCCGAGGAGACGGAGCTGTCACCTACCTAGTGCCACACCATTTTGATACATTACGGGATGTGTGACCCCCAGAATCTTGCTGTTCGCTTGCGTAATGACAGCGCATAAGTTGAGAACCCATCGAAAGGTCTTCCATAATCATTAAGCTATGTTGTAGCGCACTGGACGGTGCAGGTGATGCCATGCACGTGTACCGCCTCGCAGTACCATATGTGCGTATATAGGCTAAGCTGTCAGTGACTGACCACACGTCCCGTTCCTTAAACAGAGACGCCCGTACCTCTTTCGACAATGATCATTCGACTCAGAGGCCTCTCGGATTACGTTGTCACAGATCTGGACACAGTGGCACGAATCAGCATAACCATTGGGTGTTCTTTTCTTGCGGTACGTCATGATATCATATACGACTTTGCACGCATTCTAGGCTAACCAACATCTGTACGCTAAAGGTGTACTCACCCTTACAGTCGCAACCATATACCTTTTGTCGTACTGTGATTTCTCTACTTCGTGTAGAACAATCGATAACGGCCGTCGGCTTTGCAGATACACAGGGTTCGCTCGCACTTCAACTTGGATCCAACTCCTCTCCTATTTATACAGCCACATCCATACTGCAGAATGCCGCGCGTTGCCCGCCCATAGCGTTAGGGTTAGGGTCCAGGTTGATATCGGAATCGGGCGCTCGATTCTTGTCGCGAGTTTCACGAATCATTGACACCATCCTTGGGGCTGCTTCTGCAACATGCTCAACGGCGATAGCAGACCGTGTTAATCCTGCGTAGAAGTGAACGCCATGCTGGGACCGGATGCAGACGGCATCACTAGGTAAATTAAGCACAAGTGCTTAGTCCCTGCCGCCATCTTATAATTCTGAGCGACTGATAACACTCTGCGTCGTTTCAATAGAAATATTCACATCTCTTTTGACAATTACCGCCAGAGTAAGACGTACGTCGGAATTTATGGTGACAAATCCGAGGGTGAAGATACAGATGACCGTGGACATTACGGAGGCTACAAGGCAATTCCGCGGGGACCAAGATCTGTCTCTTCGCCATAGTCGCGTTAGCAACCGCCACTTCGTCGTATCTGTCCCCCATTTATTTTCCAAGGGCCCCGATGTATCCCTCTCCGGGGCAAGTAACTGATCGGGGAGAGGGAGCACAAAGAGTGCAGCCGTCAAGTTTGAGGTGCTGATTACGATAAACGTTAGTGAATATTGTGCATTTGTACGAGTGCGCTCACGATGCTACCTTAAATCTTTGACAGATGATCCTCGGAAATAGAATTGTGCCGTGAAGGGTTGGCGCCCCTGCTGCGCCGCCATCCTGGTCGCAGCTCTCGGTGGACTCACCTTCATTCCTCCTATCTGACATATGTAAAACGCTCAGAAGCTTCGTTACCTACGCAGTGACGGCCGAAGATGTTGGGCTCACCCTTCATTGAAGAAGGGAGAGCCCGTACGAGCGACGGCGTCGACACCGGGTCCCTGTTCATCTCGTTCGCGAGCAACATAGATGCCACGACATTCATAGAACATAAATTATGGTACGAGTCATGCGCATGTTCTCTGTTCCCTACCAGCACTTCCTCAACACTCGTATCGGCGTGTTCATTAGTTCTCACGCTACAGTTCTGTTAGGAAATCTGGTCAAGCTCTTGCTCGCATCCACGTGCATGGCTCGCGTCTTCACTGAGAGCCGGACGATGCGATCGAAGTCACTAATGGAGCTGTGCGCAGCAGAAGTGCCGCAGCATTATGGAGCGGCGTATCTCAACGAACTCTATTTCTTTGTGCCCTCTTCGACAGGCGCTATGCGGCAAGGGGGAGGCGCAACTCAAGAAGTAGTGGTGGGACATAATTCCCAGAGCCCCGGCGATACGGGCTTACACCCATTCCATCGTGAACACATGCCCATCAGTGATTGCTCTTGGACGCCGACAACACCCGTAGGCATTCGGCGAGGGTCACGGTGTCCGCACATTACCGCGTTTCATGCAGTCGGGCGCCCATCTTATGCTGTTCAAATTGTGTGCTCATGTCTTACTTGGATAGATCGAAGCTCGCGGATTGACGCGTGGTAGAGCCGGTGGCTACGCCGTGTGAGCGGGTACCATGCATATTATGGAGCATGTCTCCTACCAGAGTTCAGTGTAATCAGTGACACCAAATCCATACCACTCTTTACCTAGCGTAGTTCTCTATCTGACTTCTCAGTGCATGGTGGCGCAAAGATAAACAACGTAAATGTCAGCAGTTGACTTGAAGTAGCGCAGTTGCCGCAGATGGAGACATCATTGTAACGTATAAGGCATTGTGTGGCTCTACGGTGGGAGTATCCGCTGTCCGTCCTGTAGTGAGCCAGCATTGCAGGTGCTTCATAAGCCTCTTCGGAGTCTCACAATGAAATCTAGGTTGCAGCCCACTAGACTGTGCAGGCATAATAGCTGCGAGCGCACGCAAACTTGTTGTCTCTTGCGCACACGCATTGGCTGCATTACATGAGTACAGATGCCTAGTCCCAGCTTTCACATGCGCCTTTTTCACTGACCATATTTTATAGAACTAAATGCATCTCTTCCAATCATGTCCATACAAGCCAGAGGCATAACGGACTACATCGTGACGGATCCAAACGCGAACACGCAAATGAATTCAATCATCACGTCTGCTTTCTGCTTCGGTCCGTCGCATCGTTCCATGCTCTCGGAGTCACTACACTGATAGCCAAAATTTATACTACAAGGTGTACTCACTGTTCTCGCTCTTGAAACCGTGTTCTTTCTAGTGTAATGCATCTAATTCCCTCATGGTACTGATACCGCACAATCAATAATAGCTTGACTCTACAGGCACAATGGGATCACCCGTACTTCGACGCAAATTCAGCTGCTCTCCATCGCAACTATCTATGCATCCACCTGCCTATCATTCGCTATCTCCATCCATTATTACTCCAACACTTATGCATGGGATATTGCAGACCTGCAGGGCTCTCCCTTCCCGGCCATCAAGTGGGGGGAGAACACGCAAAGTGCGCAGTCGCTAATCCTGGCAGCCACGATGTTCATAAATGTGGGTAACTATCTACGGCTCTGGACTCTGAGGCCCTCTACTCACATAGCAGCTCGGTCACAACATAATAGATATTTGTTGGAGACGCGATTGTCTGGTGGAGAGCTTGTGCAGTCTGGCCTAGAAACTCCTACGTGCGCGCTGTCTGTGCTGCAAACTTGACGGCAGCCTTGGGTGAGCTACACGTGAACCGTTAGCTAGTCTAGACAACTTTATAACCTTAACGGTATAGCTATGGGTATCGCAGCCACCTACGAGGCGGGAACATCGCCCGTTAGTCGCGTGCTCAGACCAGTAATGCTACCCTACGACTCAGGCCTCTTCGGGACGGTAGGTCTGTTCCTCTCATTTGCGGGAAATGTCACCGCCACGTGTCTCATAGGTTACAAAGCATGGTACGCTTGACTGCGCCATCACCATGCGGTACTCAACCCGTATACAGGGTCCACCGCACGCTCCTCAAAGAGGCTCTGTCTCGCGCTGCACCTACCTCGCGCGCATTTCGTCTCCTCTCGTTGCTCGTCCAGTCCGGTGCAGGATACTCACTGCTCTGGGTACGTCCCCCAGGCGTTACCCTGCCATTATCTGACCCGTGTTCCCCTCGCGGTATTCATGCCTCGCAGCTTGTTATCGTTGTGGGTGCTAGTTACATCACCTCCGTCTCGTCCGCCGGCCAGTTTAAATGGTTAGCCCGTACCGTCTGCTACGGAATGATAGTGTACCTCGTCGTGCGTCCCCGCCGCCGCCTGTACCGTGGGAATGCTGACGAATAGGGCCGGGTCCGCAGGGGGCATACCCTATGGTCATCATCGTCCTCGTGAACCTCGACCGCAGGCGCGGGGACCCCTGGGAGGAACACTTATCGGGCAGTGTACGTCATACCTCCGTGAGGTTTGCGGACCCCGGGAGTGAAGGCTTGGCCACGTCCCAAGTACGCGTCTCGCTCACAAGCTTTGGCGCCGTGGACCAGAGGGAGCAGGAGGGGGGTCGGTTTGGGACCCACAGGAGGAGCGCGGAAGCTGTGTGAAGACATGGAAGTGAGGGCTGAATACATAGATACACATCTATGTGGGTAGCAGGGAATGTCGGTGAACATTTTGTGACATATTTGGGCATGTCGGATGGAGTAAGATTGAAGTTGTACCAGGGTAAATCCGCGCACATTTCTGCGTCGTCCACGTTATAAAGAATGCCACGACTCGCGACTGGGAGCTTGCTCTCCATCACCACTCACGCCGTAAGACATAGAAACAACGCGTGCGACAGCAATGCATTGCCGGCCCATGTTTCGTGATCTCCCTGCTTCCCTCACCCCATAGCTACCGCGCTGTACATGCCTACCATAGGGCTCGGCCCTCGAGGGCAATAAACGAGGATACCAAAAAAAACAATGCGTTGCAAAGAACCCGTCTAAATATCTAGAGCTACGAAAGCGCACCCGCCACATTGTTCGCGCGCGGCCCCGCCAGCGTTCTCGGAGGACGTCAGAGCCCTCAACACTCAGCGCTCAGCCCTCGCACCACAGTGTCTGCACAGGGGTTACGCCCGGGCAACGCGCGCTGCCAGACACGCCCCTCTTGTTCCGCGCACGATCGGGCGCGACGTTCGCATCCTTAAATGCGCAGGCTCCAACCGCCACTCAGGCCCGCGCCGCGCGTCCGGTGCGTTGGAGGATAGGGGGGGACAAGAGCCATGTGCGCGGCATCGCGATCGCCCCTCCTGTCCCAATACGTCCATTGGGGCCACGCGCGCGATCGCGAGGGCGCGAGGGCGCGAGAGCGCGAGAGCGCGAGGGCGCGAGGGCGCGAGGTGATCGCGAGGGGATCGCGAGGGGATCGGTGCCCCGCGCACGACGGTGCCGACTGGCCCCTGACGAAGCGGGCGCAGGCGTGTGCGCCCTCTGTAGTCCTCTCCTCTATGCTCGCGTGAGCCTCTATGCGCGCGCGCGAGTCGGCAACATACAAAGCCGGAGCCCTATGGAGCTCGCGATCGAGATTACGAAGCGCCACCGCGCGCTATCGCCCCGCCGAGAACGCCGTGCCGCTCTCGGACGCGCACGCGCCGAGCTTATCGACCTGCCCTTTCCCCCCGACATCCTCGCACATAATGTTGTCCGTCGAGACCGCGTCTGCGGAGATGACCGTCGTGAACTGCGGCGGGCGCGTCAGCACGTGCGTCACTCGCAGCGAAAGCAGGGGAAAGGGAGAGGGGAGGAAGAGGGGGAAGGGCGTACCTCGACGCCCTGGTGGCAGCTCGTAGCAGGTGTGCCGCGCGCGCGGCACGCCGCCTCTGGGTTGCGCTTGCGCCCGTACCGCGCGGGGTACCCCCGAACGAGCAGCAAACCGCGCGCGTTGAGTGTTGCGAGGAGCGAGTTGACGTACACTGCGCACTAGGAGAAGGGGGGGCGGTTAGAGGGGGAGGCGCATACAGGCGAGGAAGCGGTGCGTGCGTACGCTTGCTAAGAAGGAGAAGTAGTAGAACTTGTCTGGGACGAGGGCGTACTGGAGGATACAGAGGTTAGGACGGGCTGGAGTGGGGGAGGGGTGGGCGTACTGTGAGGACGGACGTGATCGCGCGTACACTAGTGACGAGGAGTAAGACCCTGCTTTTTTGGGAGGGGGGAGCAGCGCGCGCACGCACCTCGTCAAAAGCCCAGAGGAGAGGCCGCAGAGAACGTACGGCGAATTGGCTGTTCTGGCTGAACGAGTCGATCGTGGAGCTGTGGGAGCGTCAGCATGGTCCGGGCGGCAGGCTAGGATGAGCCTGGACGTACAGGTTTGCCGGGAAGACTGGACAGAGGCGGTGAGGGTCCGGCAAGTATGGAAGTCGCCGGGACGAACGCCCCACGGAACTTACTGAAGGCGTGAACTGGTGGTCGTTTGGTGAGCACAATGTGAGGAAACATGCGTATTCTGTGAACTCATCAGGAACGAATATCGAGTGCACGAGCTAGTAGAAGAAGTAAATCACGCGGTGGAGAAGTTTGAGCGTAGCATAACGTACGATGATCCCCGGGATTATCCAATTCTTCTCTCCCACTGGGAGATTAGGTGAGCACTAGGCTAACACCGGGCTTGAGCTCGACTTACGTTCATAGATCCTGTACCCGAAAAATCTGGGAGTGAGGGCCGATTAGTGACGCGGTCACCACAGCGCAACATTGACGTCCGCCCGCACAATGGAGTTGCTGACGTTCCGCGCATATTTCTGGCGTGAGTACGGTGCATACGCCACGTGAAAACGACATTCACGAAAGTAACAATCATAACCTAAGCATGAACGACGGTGAATATGGAACTCCGAGATGTTATAGCCGTAGAATCAACTCACAAGGAGTGGCCTGTAGAGATCTTATAAACACGTGAGGGACGTCATGCTAGGACGGACGCACCATATCTGTTTCTGGATAGCAGCGAGAATGGTGAAGTTGGTGATGCAATACCAATACAAGGTAGCAACGATAAGGCCACAGTGCAGAGTGTCGAGTACCCCGCCACAAAAGGGGAAATGAGAACGCTATCTATAGAGACAGTGTGAGTGGCGCGTTTGCCCACAGTAAGCCGACCTTCACGAGACGGCTCGTCAGCCTGTGGGTGGTCGACCGAGGCGTGCAACTGACCAAAACGCGGAAAAGAAGTGCGTCCTTGAATCAACTGCAGAAGTACGCATGCGCCTGAAGAGACGTAACACCGTAAAACCTTGAAGAAGAGTCAGCTCAAAGCTTAGATAGAGATATACAGGGGCCCGTACACGCAGACGGCGACCTGACCAAGAAATGCGGCGCCGAGGGTGTCATCGAGGACGACGGTGCCAACCGTCGAGCCAGTCAACGGGGAGGGCGGTGGGCAGAGGAGAAAGCGGGGCACGCGACCGCCTCGCACTATCACTAGGCCGCGGGGGACAGGGGGCTCGAGAGGCTCGGGCGGGCATGAGGGCGGGGGGAGAGGGGTATAACCTCTCCCTCAGGAGTGAGCACGCACGCAGCCGCGGCGGCAGCAAGGCTTCAAGCGCCCGACGTGACATTGGCGCGTGATCAAGACGCGTGACGTAACGCGTTTGAGTCACCTACGCCCTTCCAGTAGCCTTGCCACGTGTCGGGCTTATTCGCGAGACCGCGAGCCAGAACCCGTTGTCTTTGTTTTCGTCCCCCCACGACATCCTGTCCCATTCCACTTCTCTTGAAGCTTGCCCCAGGACATACTCATCTCCAGTGATGTCAACCCCAAACTACGAGAATGGTCAGTCGCTATCTTATGACTCGCGGGTGAAGGCATCAAACGCATATAGCGGACCTCGCTGGTAAATGGCCCTTATGATGTTCGTGGTGAGTGCTTTCCTGCGCCCTTATTCCACGCCTTCCGTCTTAACGCAAGCTTGAAGTCGTATCTAATCCCCAGCTGCATCGCCTGTACTACACCCCAGCGACCCGTATCAATCTCTCTTGCAACCCTCCCCCGCGTATTGTCACGCTAGCCGATGTCGAAGAGCTATTACGAAGATCAGAAGGGGGAGCGATGGTTGAGGCTTCCCTGGGCAGGACGGGAAGGGAGGGGCATGTCGTTCGTCGTTCAGCAGCGCAATTCTCAAACATCGGGCTTTACTTTGTTCAGCGCTATCCTGGTGCTTTTTGCTAGATTCACTATAGCCGCAAACGCATTCGTTCTAAAAGGTGAGCATCAGCACTCCTATCTTGCTCGAAATTGATCCCTCAACGGCCGAGCTCGCCCTCATCTTGTCCCACAACATGAACAGCCTATGACTCGTATCTCTGCCAATGAGTCACCACTTATCCTAAGTCAGTCCTATCTCAAACTTGTAGCTCCTCGGGGCTTTGTAAGCCAAAGCACCATCTTGTCACCACGGCCTCCGACTATTGGTCCCTCCGGTAAGTTTCGTCCTCGTTCATGTCGATCTCATCGCAGACACACGTCTCACCGAATACAGCGTTCCGCTTCTCCCCGCATTCTTATGGTCGTCGTTGGTATGGGTGTTCATGGAAATCGCGTTCTTCATTCCTCGCCGGGATTAGGTGTGTCGACATGTAGACTGTAGTAGAATGTGCGTCATCTACGTAGTTTTGCCAATATATATAACATTTCCCACATATCCCTCCGCGCTCAGACGAGACAACCATCTTTATGTCAAGATTCGCCCTTGTCGCCGAACGCTCACGGGAGAAGCAGGCCAATTGTCAGCCCTGCATTCTTTCAAATTAACGAGCGTCGCCGCATCGTCTAGCTATCAGATTGCCGAACTCCTTCCCGCACTCTTTGACATTTGTCTTTGGCACAGCCTCTTCGGCGGGACTGTAGTCGCCGGTCATGACAGCTCTGGTTGGAGGAGCACAAGTCGAGACGTCTAAACGGGGAAACGTTCCTATCCGTGACGTTCAGTAACACGAACATCTATGCTTCGCGCGCGAAGTGCGGTTGCACGTCGAGTAGCTACGTGCAGTATCGTCACCTACGGTAGTAGGGTGGAGTGGAGGGGGTAACCCCAAAGCTCTATTCATCTCGGTACACTACACACTGAGTACTACCTAGCGCGCCCTTGTTCTACGTTATATGCCCTTAGGGGCCGACATAGACTTGAGGCATATGCGCCCCACCAAAAAAAATCAAAAAAAAGTATCGTCACCTATCAATCGGGAACCACGAACGTCGGATTCGTGATCCACCAGGTAACGCTGCTGCTCCGATGTTTATACTAGAACATAGTCGGGTTGAAAAAAATGTAATCCAATCACAATGTAAAACGACACAGCGGAGACGGAACAGGTATTCTGAGCGTGTTCATTGTGCTTTCATTCGATGGAGAGGACAAATTCGTGGGAGCCCAATTCTCCAGTGCATCCTCCGCAGCATTTGGATCGCGGTGTCGTGCTGTGTGCCGCGGAAACGGGCGCAATCGCAGGAGAATTTGAACGACGAAGAGCGATTGACGACCCCACCTCTTTCTCTGAGTGTACACCGTGACCTTTGACTGCAGGCCCGTGTAAACTTGCTAAGGCAGTGATGGGAAGCCCTTGGTCTGCACTATCATTGCCTCCCGATACGAGGAGAATGACCACAAGTGGGTACGAGCCCTGCCGAATCGTTAGGGAGTGAATCGCTCATCGGGATGAAGGATTATGCCCACCACAAGGGGCACAATGCACCCATTCGTAAATATGTAATAATCTTGGAACCGACTTGACACGGAATAAAACCCATCCACATCTGCAGAAATACCTGATGGTACGCCACTATATTGTGTGATGTTGAGGACGAATACGGAAAGCTATGAGCAATCAAACGTAAGTCTAGTATGTTTCACATGATGAAAAGAAGCTCCCCACCCAGAATGCACTATATATCGTGCCGGATTCTACAAGGAGCGCCAAGATCCGCAAAGTTTGTGGCTTTTCCCCCTGCCAGTGAGCCCCGAGATGCTCCTTAAATAGGCGGTAATGCCTCCTACACTGTGTCAATTCTAGTATGATTAATATAAACAACTGACATACCAAGTTTTAATTGCAACCAACATCACTGTGCCCATGTTGCTCGCAAGAGATAACCCGAACGCCATAGTACCCCAGACATCGGTTCCGTACATCGAGGTAGACGGTATTAATTCGCCTTCTGACACATCTGCTTGGGGTGTGAAGAGACGGTTCGTATTTGCGACAACTGTCACGGATGAAATGAGTCCGCAAACTGACACCACACCACATTAGCACACCTATCGATTGAGTACGTAGTGTGAGCGCATACCGAATGTTCCCGTTAAAATAATCCCCCCCAAGCAAGAGACCAGTTTATTATGCGCCCAAAGAACACAAACTCTCCACCATATGACAGAATCGCTTATAAGAATCTAGGAAAGTGCATGTTAGAACAGTCTCTCCAGTGATCCAGTAATACATAACCAACATTTATTGTGAGTGCAACAGCCATGATCCGTTGTCCATAGTCGTAGTCATAGTCACCGCTGGGCGGAGATATGCACTTGTAGTTTTCTGCGTAGAACAAGCTTGTGGTGACTATCAAAATTATGGTACACGCGAGTTGAATTTGACGGGGACGCCGCCTTCGGAGACCCTGTCCACTGCTGCTCTCGAAAGCTGAGTGTGATATTCCCTGCAGTTCAATTTTGGTATAATACCCACAATAAGATATAAATGGCCCGTAGTGCGATGACCAAGAACACGCCTTCCATAAAAATGAGCTGGGTACGACAGTAGCATGCTGCGAACTCACCGTAGAGGGAGGAAGAGGCGGCTAGTGTGCTAAAGACAGCGGAGTAAGGTTCTACAAGTTCTCCCGCGGAGGGCATTTTGCAGGATATCTGAGGGTTGGGGGACTCTTGAAGCACAAGCCACATGTTTATGGGGCAACCTGGGACGCCACTGATTGGGCTGTGCTGGGGCGTCACTGAAGCCACCATGCTGTGACCATTGATTGTATTCATCCGTCTCCATCACCGGTGCTGGCATTAGTAGAAAATGCCCCAGTACAGATTCAGTATCGGTAGTTCCAGTTGTGGAAAAGAAAAACAGGGACCGAGGGACCGCATCACCGAACAACGTAAAATTAGGACGCGGTAGCTTATTCGTGCAGGATCCGTTTAGGGCGTCCCATGAAGCTGGACCGTTAGGGAACTACAGCTACTACTAGCTGACAACAATACTGCGAGCATTGACAGATGTACACACGAAACGGGACCGAGTTAGCGCGAAGTGTACCGCTCCTGCATACCGTATAAATGGGACTCCTATGTGATGACTCCGTCCGTCGAGTCCACATCCACGGGGACGACCATCGTGGACTGTAGCAACCCCCAGCGCGCGTGGTGGTAAGTGCAAGCACCATTCAAGGGGAAGGGGAGAAGGGGTTGGGGAAAGGTTGCGCTTCAATGTCCTGGCGGTGGCTCGCCGCGGGCGCGCCGCTTTCGCGGAGCGCCGCCTCGTGGGCGCACCGCGCGTGAAGCATCGCGAGGTAACCGTCAACGTACATTGCCCCGGGGAAAGCGGGCGGTGAGTCGGTGGGGGGCATATTTAGCCAAGGGAGCGGGGTGTACGTACACCTGCTAAGGACAAGCTATAGCTGTGTACATACCCGCTGATGCCTGTATAGTAATCGCGTAAGAAACGCAAACTGCGCGGCCGCTATTGCAAAGTGGACTGACCCCTCGAAGCGAGCCTTACACACATGCTCCGCTATGTGCGTGGTATACGCACTGAACAGGCGGGAAAGAGTGCAGGAAAGGGAAGCAACGTACAGGAAACCGATTCTTCTGGCTGAAAGAACCAATAGTGGATCTACGGGAGCACCAGCATGGTCTAGTCGGGATGGAAAGATGAGCCTTGAGGTATGTTTTCCCCCCAAAGACGGGAAAAATGTGGGGTAGGACACTGTCAGTATAATATGTAACCGCGCCGAGTGTCCCACAAAGCCTACCGATCTTATAAACTAGTGATAGGTTAGTGAGTATACAGCCATATCGTGTGAGCACGTTGGTTTATTAACGTGTGTTATATTCGGTCTTCATTTGTACAAATCTGCCGCCATATGGGCGCTTTCATGTTCCATATAATGAATCTCTCTTTCATGAAAGCCATGCAAGGCGCACCGAACGCGATTAAAAAGCCATCTGCGCAGTTGCCAGTGTGCATGTACCGAACGGAAAGAACGGTTTACAAAGTTCGCTTCGCGAGGTGTATCCGTGTACGACATAGATGATGGGGGGAGATGGAACGGGTATTCGCTATCTTTTCATTGGATGGAGAGGACAAATTCGTGGGGGCCAAGTACTCCAGAGCATCCCCCGCAGCTCTTGGATCGTGGCGTCGTGCCATGTGCTGCAGCAACGGGGGTAATCACGGGGGAGTTTGAACGATGCAAGGAGATTGACGACCTCCCTTCTCTTTCTGAGCGTATACCATGACCTTTGGGCGTGAGCCCACGCAAACCCGCTAACGCAGTGATAGGAAGACCCTGATCTTCACTTTTATTGCTTGCAGATACGAGGAGAATGACCACAAGTGGATAAGATGCCTGCCAGATCGTTAGAGATGGAACCACCGTCGAGATCAAGGATGAAGCCTACCACGAGGGGAACAATACACCCATTGGTAAAGATATAATAATTCTGATACTGATTTGACACCTTATAATCCTCAGCAAAGTCCGTGGAATTGACGGATGGTACATCCTTATATTGGACCATGTTGAGAACGAATACGGAAAGCTAGGAGCGATCAAACGTGAGTCAGGTGTGCTTCACATGAACATATCTCTCACCCAGAATGCACTATATATTGTACCAGATTCCACAAGGAGCGCTAGGATCTGCAAAGTTTGTGGCTTCATTCCTTGCCGCTGAGCTCCTAGATGTTCCTTAAATAGGTAGTAATGTCTCCTACACTGTGTTAATACTCCTACAGGCTACCATCAATACAAACATCTGACATACCAAGTTTTGAATGCAACTAGCACCACTGTAGCTAGGTTGCTAACAAGGGATAACCCAAACGCTATAGTCCCAGGAAGATTGGTTCCGTACATAGAGGTTGATGGTACAATATTGCCTAGTTCAGACAAGGGTTGGGCTGTGATAAGCTGGCCCGTGGAAGCCGTGACCACTTCTACGGATGAAACAAGTCCACAAACTGGAGCCAACCCATATTAGTGTGTTTTTCAAGTAGTAATAGCATTCAGTGAGTGCATACCGAGTGTTCCAGTTAAAATAAGTCCCCCAAAGCAGGGGACCAATTTGTTAGGGGCCCAAAGGACACATACCCTCCACCATATGACAGAATCACTCATGAGAATCTAGAAATGTACAATTCAGAAAGGTCCTTCGAGTAGTCCTATTATCATTAATACATACATTTATTGTGAGCAGGACAGCCATGATACGTTGGCTATCATAGGAGCCATAATCAGTACCTGCGATGGATTTGTAGTTCTCTGCGTAGAATATGCTGGTGGTTATTATCAAGATGACTGCACACGCCAATTGCATTTGACGAGGACGCCGCCCTCGAAGGCCCTGTCGACTAGGACCAATGGTCGTTCAGCGTGACATTTCCAGTGGCTATATGTCAGCTTAACACCCACACCAGGACATACAGAGTCTGTAGCGAGATGATCGAGAACACGCCTTCCAGAGAAATGAGCTGGGTACAGCAGTGGAAAGCTGTCAACTCACCGTAGAGGACAGAAGAGGCGGCTAATGTACTAAATAGACTGGAGTATGGTTCTACAACTTGTCCAACAAAAGGCATTTTGCAGGATACCTGGGGGCTGCGGGCCCCTTGGAGAGCGGGCCACGGATTTATAGAGAAAACTAAGACGCCCCTGATGAAGCGGGGTCAAGATGCCACCGAAGTTTTCACGCTGTGATCATTGAAGCTATACTTCTCCATCCATCTCCCCCCCACCAGTACATGTGTGGGAAGTTCCTGCGGTGCAATTTCAGGACTGAGAGCATGCAGAAGGGAAAGCATAACGAATCACATCACCGAATAGAAACCATATGCCATAGCGTATTTGTGCAGCATCTGTTGGAAGGGGTCCACGGAGCGCGACCGTTGACAACTACATTCACTACCATCTGAGCGCACAGGTAATACTGCGGGACATTGACAGATGTTACGAGAGACCAGTGAATTAACGCCGTGTGTGCTTCTTCTATGAAAGCAACTGATTGTTGTAAATGTAGCACATACACTTGAAGTTGTGGGGTATGCCAGACATGCGTGTAAGAGCGTCAATGTGTGTTCTTGAGTAGTACCAGTGATGGTGAAGTCATATCAAACTTTTCTAGTCCATCCCTGGACATCCCGATTAGGGATCACCTACTCCGGTCCCGATTCTCTTGTGTCGAATGCGTACCCCAAGACTAGGAGGTCAGCTGTAGATTGGATGCAGGCCCTGCACTCCCTGACTTTAAATTGCATTATGTTCTGGAGAGGGTACCTAGAGGGGTGAAAAACAGTCCTCCCCATTTGTGCAGTAGTATCATATCCCCCTCGAAGTGGTCCTTCCATGTCATTGAAGTTAAATGAATCACAGTTTCGATGAGCGTCATTCGGACATGTGTATATGGAGCTTCACGACTCTGACCAAACATGCGGATGACCGGAAAGGAAGGCTGTTGGCATCCGCGAGGTCTTTCCCCGGAGGGACTGGAATTCCTCATTTCTCGGAACTGCTTACACTGAATAGCGAATTTGGGGACAAAGGAAACCAGATAGAAGAAGCAGTTCAAGGTGGCATAACACTAGAGCAATGTCGTATATCGTCAGGCAACCGGAGAAGCGATCAAGGTGGAGAGGAAGTGAACTGAGTTTCCGTAATGGACGGAAATGAGATAGAGAGCCTGCGGTCGCGCCCGCGTGCGCCCGAGTGCCTACCTCACGACGACGGAAGCTCAGGTAACGCCCATGGAATGGGAAACGATATTCTTGTTATAGTGACGGCATTTGGCACAACCATATACAGCTGGTATGCCGAGAAGATAAGAGTCATCTGGACTCGAAGTTCAGCCTCAAAGCCCACACCCGGTGCGTCGAACTTCAGCGTCACCGATGTCGAGATGCGAACAAAAGCTCAGGTCCGCACGGGCTGGGAGAGTTTTGCGCGGAGGTGCGTGGACTTGCGCGGAGGTGTGCGGCCCTCACTTCCGCGCAAGTCCGCGCAAAATTCAAGTTGGGGCCCGGTCCGCACCTATGTCTCACGTGACATTATTCAGGAAAGCGTATTTCATGGCGTCGCCTCTGTATCTCAGACAAAGCAAAACGAGCGTGAGCACTAAGCGCTGAGCACGCATACCTTTAGCGAATCCTATGGTCAGCCCATATAGTGCTAGCTAGAATAGAATCACTTACATTACAGATTCGTCTGCGTTATGAAGCACCTCGCCGTTCCACACGCCGTTAGGCGCAGAAACATCACCGGCAGCGATGAAATTATGTACAGTGGGCGTACATCCAGTATAGAGATTAAGATAAACTACAGCTACGAAAGCGCACCCCCATCCCCCATCCCCCTGCGCGCGACTCGCGCGACTCGCGCCGCGCACAGGGGCCCGAACAGCGCGCGCCGCCGGACGCCCCTCTCGTTCCGCGCACGATCGACCGCGACGCTCGCACCCTTGGAGACGCAGGCCCCTACCGCCACTCGGGCCCGCACCGCGCGGCCGGGGCGTTGGAGAACAGGGGGAGACAGGGGCCGGGTGCGCGGCGTCGCGATCGCCCCTCCTGTCCGAATACGTCTACCTGGGCCGCGCGCGCGATCGCGAGGGCGCTCGGGGGTTCGAAGTCTGTCTATGCCCTGCGCGCGACGGGGCCGACTCGCCCCTGGGGAAGTGCGCGCGCGAGCGAGGGTCGGCAACGTAAGAAACGGAGCCGGAGCCCCAAGGGGCCCACGATCCAGATTCCGAAGCGCCACCGCGCGCTATCGCCCCGCCTCGAACGCCGTCCCGGACTCGCTCTCGGACGCGCACGCGCCGAGCTTGTCTCTTTCTCTTCCCTTCGCGCCCGCCTCCTCGTCATCGGGGACGATGCTGTCCGTCGAGAGCGCGTCCGCGGAGATGACCGTCGTGAACTGCCCCGCGCGCGCGTCAGCGTTTGCGCCACTCCCAGCGAAAGCAGGGGAAAGGGGGAGGGGGGAAAGAGGGGGGGAGGGACGCACCTCGACGCCCTGGTGGCAGCTCGCGGCAGGCCGGCACGCCGCCTCGGGGTCGCGCGAGCGCCCGTGCCGCGCGGGGCGGCCGCCGGCGAGCAGGGAGCCGCGCGCGTTGAGGGTCGCGAGGAGCGAGTTGACGTACACTGCGCGCGGGGCGGGGCGGTTATAAGACGGGGGCGCATACAGGAGAAGAGGTGGGGCGCGCGTACGCTTGCTGAGGATGAAGTAGAAGGAGAAGTAGTAGAACTTGTCGGGTACGAGGGCGTACTGCAGGGGGATGTCGTGTTAAGGAGAGATAATGAGAGATGCGGGGGAGGGCGTACCGTGAGCACCGACGTGATCGCGCATACGCTAGCGAAGATGGATCAGAGTTAATGTTTTGCATGATGGTAGGGAGCAGCGCGCGCACGCACCTCGTCAAGAGCCCCGTATTAACACAATACGTCATCAACACCGAGATAGCCGAGTCCGTACTGCGACCCCACCACCCCATCAGCGCACACGCCCCACGCCATGCACAACTCCCGCCCACACATGCGACATACACACCTGCGGATGCCCGTCTGGTAGCGCCTGAGCAGCGCGCACTGCGCGGCGGCGACGATGAAGTCGACCGCGGCCTCGACGCCGAGGCCGGCGTACATGCCCCACTGTGCGCGGTTCGTGTCAGCGCGGAGGGGAGGGCGCGGAGGGGAGGGCGCGGAGGGCGCGAGGGACGTACGGCGAATTGGCTGTTTTGGCTGAAGGAATCGATTGTGGACCTGTGGGGGCGTTAGTATGGTCCGGGTGGCAGGCTGGGATCAGCGGGGACGTACAGTTTTGCCGCGAAGACTGGACAGAGGCGGGGAGGGAATTGGTGAGCATGGTGACCGAGATGACTGCTTCACGGAACTTACTGAAGCCGTCAACTGATAGTGGGTGGGTGAGCATAGCGTGAGGAAACAGGCGTGTTCTGTGGACTCACCAGGGACGAATATCGAGAGCACGAGCTAGTTGGAAATGTAAATCACGCGGTGGTTGAGTTTGAACGTGACACAACGTACGATGATCCCCGGGATTATCCAGTTCTTCTCTCCCACTGAACGATAAAAGTGAGCGGCGGCCAGACACTAGCCTTTTGCTGGACTTGCGCTTATAGATCCTGTACCCGAAGAACCTAGATAATGAGAGCCGATTAGCGACGCGGTCGCCACGGCGCGACGTCGACTTACGCGCGCACGATAGAGTTGCTGATGTTCTGCGCGTATTTCGAGCGTGAGTATGGAGCATGTGCCACGCGAAGCGGCGGACACTCACAGAAGTGACGATCATAGCCTGAGCATGAACGACGGTGAATATGCAGCTCCGAGAGGTTAGAGTCGTGGAATTAACTTACAGGAAGCGGCCTGCGGGTATATTATAAATGCGTGTGAGAAGTCATCAATGGACGGACGCACCATATCGGTTTCTGAATGGCAGCGAGATTGGTGAAGTTGGTGATGCAATACCAGTACACGGTAGCGACGGTAAGGCTGCAATGCAGGGTGTCGAGTATCCTGTCATATGGGCGGTAATGAGAACGCTAGTGTGGCCAGTGTGAATAGAGCGTCTTTACCACAATAGCCCGACCTTTGCGAGACGGTCCTTCAGCTTTCGCAGGTCGTCCGAGGCGTGCAAGAGAACTCACCGAGACGCGAATGAGAACCGAGTCCTTGAACCGGCTGCGGAGGTACGCGTGCGCCTGAAGGGACGTGATACCATACAACCTTAAAGAACAGTCAGCACATCGTTCAGCAAGAGAGATGAAAGAGCGCGCACACGCAGACCGCGACCTGCCCAAGAAACGCAGCACCAAGAGTGTCTTCGAGGACGACGGTGCCTACTGTCGAGCCAGCTATCAGGGAGGGTGGTGGGCGGAAGAGAAGGCGGGTGCGCGCGACCGCCCCGCGCTATCACCAGTGGGTGGCGGGGGACAGGGTGCTCGAGGAGCTCGGGCGGACATGGAGTGTGTGAGAGAGGCACTCCGTGATCATACCGCGGCCGCATCGGCGGCGCCTATCTGGGCCTCGGGGCTCTGGGGGCCGCCGCACGTGGCTCGCCGGCCTCCGGTGCAGTCCGGCTCCCGATCGGCCCCGCCGCGTCCTATTGGGTGGCTGGCCTCTGCAGCAGGAGCGTTCCTGTTGCTGACCGCGCTCTGCTTGCGTCGCCGGCGCTCCCTGTAACGGCCCGAGCGCGATTCTTGGGCGGTTCTTGAGGCAGGAAGCGGAGATGGGGAGGCAAGAGAAGGAGTTGGTTCGGCGGAGAGCCCCGGAAGGCCCTCCGCGAGGTAAGTACATGGTGCGCGCGGTACAATGATTATCATACTGATGTAAGACGAAAGGAACCAATGGGAGCGCCCGCCCGAGAAGCCGGGCGGCGGGCGTACGATAGAGAACATACGAAAAAGGGAAAAGATACAAATCACGAAACAAATCTAATCTAGAGAGTCCGTAAGGTGCGTAAGGCCTGGCGGCCATTACACT